>JAQIWJ010000842.1:0-15641 GCA_034695185.1 Discolaimus major
TTTACTGATGAAACAAGGTGCGCTCTTTCATTTGAGCTTCATTTTTCCGCAATATCAAATTGACACCTGGGAACCTTTCCTCGTAAGCCTAAGCCTAAGCCAATTGTATAGCATAACCAATAGCTTCGCACGCATTCAATACTAGAGCTAATGAATTGCAAAAAATATATGCCAACACAACGGCCGCCATCATCAACGCGGTCCTGTGTTCGTTCTCTCAAATTCCTTTGCGATAAAATCATGATTTCACGTTGGCGTTGAGCTTGGAATATGGTTCTAGCTATCATCGAATTCACTAAGAGTAATACTAAAAATGGTAATGCGAATACTAGGACGAAATAGGACCAATTTATATAAACTTGAACATAAATCTCATCGTCCCTGAATAAAGGGATGGTTTGGTTGAAATATTCATATTCACCGAATCTACACGCATTATACGCAACGGTGCCCATGATGATCAAAGCTAGTTTCGTCCTTCTCACATTTCCATCACGATTCATGAGTGCATGACAAACGTGAATGTATCGATCTAAACTTACGATCACAATCGTCCATATACTAGCGCATTGGGCCATCATACACACGGGGTATAGGTAAATTGTCATGTAAGCGATGCATTTCAATAAATACCTATTCATTTGCGGATCGTAATTATAATAGGCGATTGTTGAGAATAACGGGGTGGCCAATGTTAGAAGTATACTATCCATCACAGTTCATGAAATGAGTAGAATAATTATACTCGATCGGGATTTGGACGAGACGAAAATCGGATTAGGCCAGGATGTTGGTGATGTTGTAGTAATCGGACGTCTTTGGTGTTTAAATACGCATGCGGATATGAGATTACCCAAAATTCCGAATGCGGCTATAGGCAGCATTCCGAATGAACAAATCAACGATAATAGGAGAAATCCGTCCAGTTCGTCATACTGTAACCGCTTCTGAACAATGCAATTTCTAGACTGTTTTTATATGCGCTTAGAGAAGGCGGTGGTTATATTTAGCAAAGAAACCTTTGAAGCATAAATATAGACTTCATTATACGTAGAAGCCTTTCCTGGTCTCTCGCTCCACCTACGTACAACCAGGTCAAAAATAAAATAGCATCATACATGCAAATAATATCATATGAATGATTTCCATACAAAACACATGTCTATAAAGGTGTCTTATTAGGCCGAGCCTAGCATGGCATGGGGATTAATTAAAAAGCAAATTATTCAAAGAGCTCTCGCATTAAGCTCCAGGGTGATCGTCATTCGGATCCACGATGGATCAAAAAAAGGCGTCAAGCCAATGTACTTTGGACTCACTGCATTCCCACATCTGTTTTGTTGAAAAAATGTACATCCACATTTAGGATGTTTTTCGAGGCATAAAAGAACGAACAGCCTTGATCCCATTGCGAATTCATAGGCATAATTATTCAAGACCTTTAGATTATTCGTGATCGATATGCTACATCAATTCGAGACGCAATCAATCAATCCAAGTACATTTAATTGATAATAAACCATTCAAATAATCACGTTCTTATACGAACGAATATCTGCCATGTTTAGGATGGAGCACAAATCACAGTTCCTACATACGTATATGCCATACCAGAAAAATCTGATACATAATTTATGCAATCTAACAAAAATAAATATTCTAGCAAAAGCTCCTAATCGCACCAAATTAGCCGTAGTCCAAAAAGTGACCACAAAAATTCTACACCACATACACTGGCCAAAGTGAATAGATAAACACCTAATACGCCCGCTTAATAAGAATCCGTATCATCTCATAAAAACAGAGACCTAATTCATCACGCAGCAAGCATCCCGAAAACCTACTGTCACATTTCGTTGAATATAAAAATATCGATATTCATGCACCCCGCTACAAAAATGTCATGCCTACTGACCGACCATACACACACAGTACTTACAAGATAACAGTGACTAATTTCGGACAACTCACGCGTAATATGGCCATGATCCGCCTCGTTGCTGAAGTTTTTTCTTGCGTTGGTGAACAGAACCCGCATAAAGTCAATTTCCGCAATGTTTCTGATCGGACGTCTTGCCACGCATCGACTAAATCCCGTTCTTTGATGGCGTACGATGCGTCGATCTCCGTCAGATACTTGAATCGATGACAAATCAGTAGCAACGTCCGTGCCATGGGATTCCCTCGCAGGCCGATTATCGCTAATTTGGGTAGTGCCGACAATTCCAATAACGAGAACGTCACGGATGATAAGAACGACGGCCGAGCGCCTGGGATCCGTAGTTCTTCCAAATTCCTGAAAGCACAGACCGCTGTAAATGGATTACAGCAGTGCTGGAGACTGAATCTTACCCTAGATTCCTAGCCACCATTTGGAAGAACGTGTCGTTGACCAAATGACTGCTGACGGTTAAATTCCGGATGTTGCCCATATTGGAGATAGCCGTCGTGACGTAATGTTCGTGCATGGTGAATAGTGATCCAACACCGGCGCTGTCCACATTGAATTGGCGTATTCGATCGGCCAATGCGGTGGGTAATTGGCCGAAATCCGGACCCAGCGTTAAGCTCAACGAATTCAATCGATGGCATCGAGCCAGCAATGCTTGAATATTGCCGGGATGTACGTTGCAACCTTGGACGTCCAATGTTCGCAGTGAACGAGGGGCTTCCGGATAGCACGACAGCGATAATTGCTTATTGTCGCGGGCGATTAACGTTTCCAAATGACGCCATTGACGAAGCAATGAACCCAACAAGGCGTCGTCCAATCCACCGCAATTTCTGACGTAGACGTGGCTGATTGAGAGGCGACGCAATGTTCGGCCGGTGGCTACGCTGAATCTGAAATTACCAGGACGTCAGTGCAAAATGTGGAATAGTGAATTCTCCACTCACTTAATCAACCATCCTCGTTCCAATAATCGATTATCAATATCGATGCTTTGAAGCTGGCAGCAATGTTCGATGACGGCGTGTTCCAAACCCAATCGTAATCCGTATTCCAGTGGGCCGAATTTCGATAAATCCAATCGTCTCAAGAATGGTCCGCATCGTTTCAATAATCCAGCGGCGGCCAAATCGAAACGATACGCGTTTTGGACATCGACTCGACATTCCATACGTAAGAATACGACCAAATTCAAATCACGGAATCGGCTCCAATAAAGCCAACGGCACATTTCACGGGCCCGAATACACGTGACTTCCAAACGTAAAATATCCTTGGCTCGTAAATAAAGGATAATCCGTTCCAATAATTCGTCGGGGAAATTGAGAATGCTCAAGATTTCGGCCGAAGACGATTGAAGAACTGGACTCGCATTCATTTTCATGGCCTAAAAACGTGAAAATTATCCATGACGTATTTTCATGAATCATGAAATAGATTGCTGTGCTAAAGAAAGAGCACAGTTTGCCATTTGCTCAGAGTTTTCAATTAATCAAATCCTTTTACATACCTATAATTTGTGGGTGATTTTTTGAACAATTCACGCAAGAATTCCAATTAATTCTTCTGGATAATTATCAAGACACGAGAATCTTGAAACTTTCTGCCAGCTGGACAAGTGCCAGTCGGCCACGGCTAACCAGCCGCACATTTTCACGGCTAATAGAAAATGATTGCATCGAATGATAGTGTGCGTTTCTACGAGTACAGTATGACCGATCAGTGCAGGCATGATTTTAGAATGAAAGAATTGAATGCAACAGCAGAATTTATGCGTACGTTTCCCTGAATTTGCAAATCGTGCAAAAATCGAGTCTACATCACAAATCTATCGTTAAGCTTTTGGTGGTGGGTTACCGTAGCTGTCAATCACTAGAACTGCCTCCACCACTTCCGCTATCCCAGCCACCTGCACCTGCACTGCTACCAGTGTAACCACCAGTGGTCTCATTTCCTCCTGATATCTCATCAGTAGACGAATTCTTAGAGCTACTTTTCTTTGAACCTGCTGATGTATCGTCCAAAATTATATCAAGCCAAATCTGTTGCTGATATTGAGCCGTGGTCGAAGGAGATCGTGTACGATTGGCTTCTTTTTCTTCATAATCAGCAGCTCTTCTTTTGCGCCTACTTTCTTCCCCATCCCTAAGATATATGGGTATGCAATGCTATCATCTAAGATGAAATTTCATTTCGCACTTGCGTTTCGAATCAGAGGCAAAGAATCGGATGGCCTCTAATCTTCGAAACTGACCATTCAGAGTGCCCGAAATCCAATACTTGATTACCGAGTTACGAAATCCACGATACATGGCTGTAAATGCTGTGGTGACTGACTGTCATGTCCAGCAGGATATAAAGAACCGAAAGCAAGAATAACAAGAATTTCAAGAGCTGATGCAATCCGCACATTCAATCTCAAACCTCAGTTTTAAAGCGAATGAATGTTTACTTTCATTTCACCCAAATATCATTACCGTAATCCAATCAAAAAAAGCAAAGACGTATACAAGTAATTATACTCGGGACAACTCGACCAGTCCCATTGCAAAAATGATTGATGAGGGATACCAATGCTCGGCTCGCTGGCCGTCTTGTCATTTTCTATTGTTCTCGTTGACAGGCATGGGACTGGTAGAGTTGTCCCGAGTATAGTGCATTTCCTGCTTTCAAATGTCCAGGGCGAGAAAAACATGAATATCCTTTCGCCGAAGTATAATAATAGTACATCAAAATGTCCTTATGGGAATTCACCGTTCATAAATCGTCCACTGACTTTGACGAGGGCGTTGCGGATGGAGACTGTACGTCTACGGAAATCGGTGCCAACGAACCAGCATCAGGTTCTTTCTCAGCCGAAATTCCATGAGTAGCCGCTTGCGTCTCCTTGCGTTGTTCGCCTCGTCCGTCTTCTTCGTCGACCAGCGACGGCCAAGCCAATGCACCGTGAGCCGATTGCTCTTTCGCCTTGGCCAACCGTTCATTCAGATCCTTGAGCGCTTTCTGCCTGAAAATTCGATTCTTGTATACTTTGAAATCATTCACCATAAGCCGATGCTTACCTCCTTCGTTCAGCATCAACTTGATTGGCAGAAATGGTGGACGGTGTCACAACGCTCTGCAATGAACCACCAATGCCGCCCATGTCCACGAATCGACGCACCACTGGTTGACATAATTTCAATCGGATGGCGATTCGATAGAACGCGTCACTGACAATTGAGACGGGTGGTTGAATAATCGATGGAAAGAAACTGAAATAAAACATTTCAGAAATGCATTTCTCATGAATTATGCTTTTGCACGCATTTGAATGAAGAAAAATGCTACTCGCTTCATAATAAGCAAAATCCCCTTACCTAGCAAAAGTGAAATTATCCGATGGATCTCCTCTGGGCGATCCAACATTGGTATGCTTCTGATAAAATCGTAAATAAATCCATCCGGCGTAAGATCCGAACAAGAATTGCATCAAATAAACCGGACTTAATAATCCCACCGCCGTGACGAGAATTCCGATTACGATGGCCGTGAATGGGAAATGGCTGTTCTTATACCGACCGAACCAGGGCGTATTGAAAATCACTGTATCCGGTAAGGCTTGTTTAACAGCCACGAATACGGCACCATCGAATGCGGATAAACCTTGAATATTATTCGGATTAGATGACGAATAGAAATACCACGGTTCCCAATTGGAGAGTAAATAAATAGCCGACGATATAACGACGCAGGATAAAGCGGCCGTCACGTTGGTCAATGCGAAATACGTCGTCCATTCTTTCCAACCCCATAATTGAAATAATACCACGCCGCTAATATGTATACATATCAGATGACATACGAATAAGACCACGCTGGTTTCCATCATCCAAAACGTGCCTAATGTCCAGATCCAGAAATTGGGCGGTAATAAACGAAACGGATTCACAGTCAATCCTTCCATGGTCGACGTCGCCTCGTGTCCGGTCCATCGTTGAATATTCACCAGCAAGAATCCCAACAGAAGTAAAATATAACAAATTCGGCACGGTAATGGTGTTGAACGAAATCCGGATACGGATTGAGAGAATAGACGTTTCACTGAATTCATATCGATCCTCATCTTCTTTTTCACAGGACAGGAATTCACAAATTTTACGATTGATTGAACGGATGGAAATAAATAAAATGGAGAAATTTTTCATTTCACTTTTTTCTGCTACCGTAATCCTCGTAAACGCACAGGGTCTGTCGCAGGCAACGAACCGCTTATAACAACTTTTAACTGCACCAGGAATTTCTGCCTGAAGAGAGAGAGAGAGAGAGACGGAGTACTGTAACCGCTCTTTCCATGCCTTTCCTTCCGAATGCGATTTTTAGACCCTAAATAACGATGCAGAGTATAGATAAAAACATATTGTTCTTTACAATCGACCCTGCTCTTTCGACTTGAGTAATCAAATTCCATCGATCAAGCCTGCATCGAAAATCGATATTTCTGATCAGAAAAATCAATCCGACATGGAAATATACATGTGATCATTGTAATGAGCGTATTGATTTATCGAAAGTAACACGATTTTCCTTGAAGTATTGCGCCTGCTGCGTGATTTCAGTTTTCTCATGGCTTCTGACGAGAAATATGCTTCAGCTAGTATACTGCAGATTCATGAAAGAGCATTTCAGTGAAAGAATTCACTTATCAAAAAAATGCATCTCGTGGTCATTGTTTTCCTATACTCACGTCAAGCAGCATGAGATCAAAAAAATTTTCTGGGCGGGAGTCTTGCATTTTTGAGTGCAGAATTTTCACATTCATCCATCGAAAAGATTCTTGATTAAAAAGACCTTTTTTATTGCTAGTCTACACTAATGTTAGCCAGCCATCGGCCAGCATTTTTGCGTAGGCTCTGAAAAGGCGTGTATTAGCATCGTTCTTTCTATTTTTCCTTCGAATCTTTCTCTCAGGCGTATATGAAACGTACTAAAACCTCTCTGGTCGATATTGCGAATGAAAAACGAGGCAATTTTACTTTTTCTCAATTGCTTCTATAGCTCCTCCCCCACTTTTCTCGGATCAAATTGATTAGTGACCGACCAGATGAACGCTCTTATGCTTTTCTTATGTTGCATTTTACATAGAAGATTTAAAATTAGCGATCGAAATTTTCCATCTTTGAATTAGAGAGGATGAGAAAAATTGGTGATACAGCAGAGGCTACATACTATTTGACGCTTTTTGCTGAGCTGAAGGGGAGGAAAAGCAGCTGATGTTTGTGCGAAGAACTTTTGCCAAGAATCATCGATCATTTTATGCGAGGTGAAAAATGACGTTGCTAATACATATTATCCGCCAATGGATGGGCCTTTTGAGTATGTTCAAAATGATCTGGAACAAGTGTTGCTAGTACATTTTCGCAAAGGCAAAATCAGCTTCCCAATAGTTGGAAGAAGGCGAATTGGTCGTTTCGAAGGTACAAACCGATCGGAAGACGCTCAATTGCGTCAGTGAGTGAAGATTGATGAGAAGCAGATAATAGGCACCATGAATTTTCTAGCGTAAAAATGCTAGCTTTTTCTTTTGGGGGGACTCGATGAGAAAACCAAGCGTATGGATGGATAGAAAAAGATTGAAGATTTTGAGCGATTTGCTTGGCATCAAACTCAGCAATGGTATGTGCATCGATCCTCGCTCGCTCGACCGGGATGCTTCTTCTTTTAACAAACTTGCACAATCCGGGTTGCTCGAAAGAACGAATGAGGCCAGAAGCAATAACACATGCTCAACATCGTCAATCCCCCCCCCCCCTTTGCAGCCTCTGACCGGGGCAAAAGCAGAAGCGGCATTTTGGAGGACAGACGAGTGGTATTATTCTTAGCTAAGGAAACGGCTTATATCTTTACTAAAAGACACCAGGGAGAGAAGCTTCTTTTTCTTCTTCTTCCGCTAGAACGGTTCATTCCCCCATTGGAGTAAGATGAGATAAGGAAAAAGCCCCCCCCCCTCCAAATCCGCTTGGCTTTGTCCATACTAAAAGGCATCAGTTGCTCTAGAAACCAAAGACGGCATGTCCCGCTGTGTTTGTGTGTTTTTTCATACAGCTAATATAGCTAAAATATATTGCCTTGAAAACATGAATTTTTTCACTCAAAAACATTCCAACTATGCGTTTTATGATGTGGAGGGATGCGTTGAACGAACGATCCCCCTTGAGGAGGCACAGTTTGTTTCGCAGGTGAACCTTGAATAGCCTGGTGAAATTTCTCATCTTTCTTTGCTGCCTTTGCCTTTTGCTTCCCACAAGGCGAATGCTAATGTTCAACAAATAAGCGTCTCGAAATGATGCTGAATGCCCTTGGAGAAGATTCAATTTTCACACGTAGAGAGACCCCCCAAAAACACAGTTATGGCTTCTTCCTACTCTAAAACCCCCTAGTCGCTCGATTGATATTCATTGAAAAAACTGGCCGTGGCTTCGGTTGGGTGCCAGCGTTTTTCGGCATCTCTGACTTCTGTTCTGCGTTTTGGTGGAATCTGTCAATATTGGAGTTTCCTGACTCTCCTCATGATCTGCATATTGATCATAGTTTCCCCTTCTTCCTCCGAACGAAAAGTGCTGTTGCTAAAGTTCTTATCCAGCAGAAACGGTGAAGGTTTTTTCGATCCCCCGAAGGATGCTCTAGGATTGAGCTGTTTCGGTTACTGAGGAAAAAAACTCCCAAAATCTAATGGTGCCCTGGGGAATTGAACTGCGGTCTCTTTTGAGGGCCTTGTAAAAAGGCTGCACCCATTGCACCCCATACGTTAACTACCTATTCGAATTGCGCAATTTGCTTCTTTCCTCCACTCAAATGTTATGGTTCATTCATAAAACTTTACATTAGCTATTGTACAAAGTCTGTAACCATAATCGTAGCATATTTTCTAGATTCCATTGCATTGATTTGAGGTAAGAATGGTGAAATTCGATGTATTCGATATTCAAGTAGATTCGCCCAACGGTTGTTATTACGCCGGTCAAATTGTGAACGGTGAATTAATCGTATCCATACCGTTCACGGTGAAATTGAACGAGATTTCTGTCACTTTGAAAGGCGAGGCGAAAACAAATTGGGTGAATAAAGTGTCGGATAATATTTACGATAGCCTAGAACCGTACGTGAACGAGCGTAAGATCTTGGGTTATTTACACGAAACATCGGACGGCGAGACGTTGACACCTGGTCAACATCGTATGCAATTTCAATTCCATCTTCCGGCTCAACTTCCATCCTCGTACGAAGGTGAATACGGATACGTGAGATATTCGTTCGTAGCTCAAGCCGAATTGGGCCTCGATCCGACCTGCATGATGCCCCAATCGAGAGGCAAAGAAATGGCCATGGAACGTCCCATTACCATATTAGCTAATGTTGAATTGCGTCAATTAATCTCCAGAACCGATTCGACCGGTCAAAATGGTATCTCGAAAGAGGAGAGTTTCGAAACAGTCGGATGTTGTGGATCCGGTGGTCAAGTGACGGCTCGTTTATCCATACCGATGATGGCCGTCGTAGCCGGCGATGTCCTGCCGGTGCGACTGCAAATGCAGAATCTAAGTCGACGTCGCCAACCGCCGGCCGTATTGAATTTGGTTCAAGACGTTCATTTTCGTTCGGTCAGTTTCTTCCAAAGTGCATCGGATAGTAAAACAATATCTCGTATCATCGATTCCTTGAGAATCGATTGCCCCGAACAAGGCAAGGATTTCGTCAAAGATACAAATCTACGCGTACCCAGGGAATTAGCGGCTACCAGTTTGGGAAATACGATCATCATGATCCGTTATAAAGTCCGATTAGAAATGGGACCTAATTGCGAATTAGTACTACCTATAGGCGTGGCTTCTAGACCGTAGATTAGACATCTATCACTCTTTATTCGTCTGCTCAATTTTTATAAATACTGATGGTCTGGACAATAGCCATCGGTTCACTTTTTTCCATATGGATACATATATATAGATGAGATCAACGGCATCAAATAATCTTGATCCGATATTACAATATGACATTTTTTAATAATGTATCACATATTTATGCCCCCCCCCCCATTTCTTAGCCATGATGATTATTTTATGTATACTACGATATTTTCAATGGTCATAAAAGTTCCTTGTTTATAATATTAGGCATTTATAAAAACCATTATCTTCGTTTACTATCTGCAGGGCATTATAGAAAATGCAATGTACCGGAATAATCGCTTTTGGCCAGTTTGGAGAAAATATCTGTCATCTCGATGGAAGAGTATGCATATCTGCCCATTCTAACCCATTTCCCCCCATTTAAAGCTCCAAAATGTCAGTCTGATTTTGCCATGCTCATTTCATGGAAGCCGTTCCTGGTTCTGGTTCAATGATCACAGGGTCAAAAAAATCACACGGTTTTGAATCGAGGGTCCGTCTCAGTATTGAATTTCTAAACGGACACTTTTCTGAACACTATTTTCCAACAACTGCATTCTTAAAAAAGGAATGGATATTTCCAATTTTTCTACCATGTTTCGTGCATAATGGGAGAATGAAAACAAGTGTTCGTCTACTTATGCATAAAGGATGATTGGTGGAAATTCTTCTTTCTTTGCACGTCAATCAAGTTGTCACTCGTATCCGGTAGCTCTGACCCAGAATCCTAGAAATTCAGGAAACCCGAAAAGTGGGGCTATACGCTTTGCTAGCATATTCTCAAGTAATCAAAGAATTGATTTTCCTTCAACACTGGAAAGCTTTTGCCCGGTGTCGAGTCCGGGGCTCTAGTTTTCTTGCCAACCTTTCATCTCCTCTCGTCTCGTCTCTCTGGGAGAGAAAGAGCTGAAGCAAACGAGCGACCTCTGCACCAGACCAGCAGGCATTCATTCCGAGGACAGGAGAAGATTGAGAATTCTTAGCACATACAAAAATCATGGTGAAATTCGATTATTTCGATATTCAATTCGATCAGAAAATCTATTACGCCGGTCAAAAGATCAATGGAAAAATTATAATCAGTATACAAGATTCATTGAAAACCACTTGCATGTGGATCACGTTGATGGGTGAAGCGAAAACTAGTTTCGTCAATAAATGTTCGGATAAGATTTTCGAACGATTAGAAGCTTATGTCAATGAAAGGCAAGATATTCCATATTTGCATCAGGTGATTTTGAATTTGCCTGCTTTCAGCCTTGTCTGTCTGTCAGCGTGAAAAATATTGGCAAATTTCTTTAGATTTCTGATGGCGAACTTTTACCACCTGGCACTCATACGATACCGTTCTCGTTTCAATTACCCAATCAATTGCCCTCCTCGTTCGAAGGCGATTTCGGCTATGTCCGTTATTATGTTACGGCTCATATGGAGTTGAGTTCAGAACAAGCCTGTTTGATTGCGGCTGTTGGAAAGGTATACTGTATTTGCATCACGAAAATCGCTCATCTCGTTGACCGTTAGCCTTACTGTAACCGCTTAAAACAAGGATGTAAACAAGTTCATAAATTTCAAATGCATCCGAAAATGAGACCCGTGTATACTTGAGGCGTACTGTAACCGCTTTTTTCATGATGCAATAGACTCAATTGCCTTTGTTTTATGCATGAAGAAAAACTTCTTCACAACCTTTGGCAAACACGAACATTAGATTCAGGGTTGTGGGGGGTTTATGAATATTGATTTTACTAATGATCCATGGCTTTGGCGCAGGCAGAGAGGCAAATGCGAGTGAAAACTTGCCTCAAAACACGGGTAGGTGGGTGGGAGGTTTCACTCGATAAATTCTAGGGGATACTGGGGCTCTCGCATGCAGCATCCAATATGGCAACGCATATACGAAAGGGTGTCGAATGAGAAAAATGATTGCCTTTTATTATGAATGACCATTTTCTGTGCGATTGCTGTCAAACTATAGGATTAGCATTCTATGCTAACAAAAAAGGCATGCTTTCAGTTGTTGACTGATGCACAAGCAACAGATACGCTTGCACATATTTCCAATGATCGATTTGTGTAATTGATCACATCATGATCGATCTGCTAATCCACAGATCATGGATAAATTTTATATTGCACATGATCCCAATTGATCAGTGACAAAATGTAAGGCACTCGCAGAAAACGTGGTCTATCCATGTTGTTATGGCTCGAGCGGTTACAGTAACCCGTCTCAATGACTGAAGACGTTGTAGCGATGGAAAAATTGATTATATCCGAGATATTTGCATGAAATATGCATCCGTTTCAGTTCAAACATAAAGCCAAGCAAATCTCATTGCCCAAAATGATACCCAGAATGCGACGCTAATGAAGCGTATACTTTTTCCAAGCATAAACTTACCCACTCGCCTAGTCATGCTTTCAAAATCTCAGACATTCTACTTTGCGTATCAGCTAGTATGCAAATACTAGAGGCAATTTTGCTTGCAGGATATGAAAATGGACAAAACGTTGAGCATTTTGTCCATTGTGGATGCGGGTGGATTTGCCAGTTCGGGCGGATACGCTCGTGAAGAGACATTCGAGATGGTTGGATGTTGTGGAAGTAGTGGATCATTGATGGCCGGTCTAGAGATAGCGTCCAGTGCATTCGTGACTGGTCATCCGATGCGAATCACGGTGAAAATAATGAACAGCTCGAAAAAGAGCAAACCCATCACCTTGCTATTATTACAAGAAGCCAATTTCGAGTCTCGTAGTCGATACGAGAACGTGAGCGATGCGAAAACCTCCTTGAAAGTCATCGATTCGGCCACATTCGATGTGATGGCAGGAGGAGGAGGAGGAGATGGCGTTAAGAAAGAGATCATATTCGAACTACCCATGGATCTGACACCGTCAACCGTCAATTTACAGTGCATAATCACTGTATCGTACAAATTGAAATTAGACTTGGGTAATGGATGCGAAATCGTGCAACCCGTTTACGTTGCTTCCATCGATTCAAAATCTCACAAGTAACCCGCGTGATGATTGGAATGATACATTTGTGGATAATGTTATGTAATCCGAATACATACAGTACATTCGAATAAGATCAAAAGACAATCAATATCAGATATATATATCTCATTGTGATCACACAAATCGCAGTCAAACAAATACAATATCGGTTAGAATGTCAAATAATTTATTAGTGAAACTTTTATCGACAAGAAAGTATTCCCATTGGAAGCAGAATGTTCCTATCCATTATCACATTTCGATTGCAAAAATTTGCACGTAAGGCCTACACTACTACAGCATTAGCATAAAACCTCGAACTTGCATCTCAATATGTAAAATTATTCACATCGCCAAAATTGGCGAAAAAGGCGCCTACCATGCTTTAAATCATGATGGCGAATGTTGATGAGGCGGTGATTTCTTGTTCTCCGGATCCTTTTTCAGCGAATTGAAATACTCTTGTTGCGATAGTGCCAATACTTGCTTCAATATCTCGTCATCATCGTTCCACTGTTTGGTTCCTGAAAATGAGGAGATCATACATTTCAGAATAACATGGTGCTAGCACTGATGCTTGCCATATGCAGGGTAAAATAAAATCTTACCATAAATCCGCGATGATCCAGCAATCGAAGCGCCTGCCACGTCAGATTGAGCATGATGCGAACGACTCGGAGTTTTCGAACACGACGGCCGGAATGAATCCAATGAAAACATATCGCTTGTAATTGCATTCGTAGTCGTTGTGCTGACACCATCGCGTGTCTTAAATAAGGAAAATGTATTTTATCAAGTTCGTCACACTAAATAAACTTACAGCAGCAATTTCTTTCATCTGCTTTTCTTGATCTCGAAGCCATTGTAAATATGATTCACGCGCAACCTGAAAAAGGAGATTCATAATTATTGCCAATGATAGACACGACTCTTAATTACCTGCTCCTGCAACTGTTCATCAGTTGCTTCCCAATCCGTGGCTCGCAATTTATCTTCCAACATGGCATCTTCGATAGCATGCTTCTCACTGGCGTGTACAGCGTCGCGCATCAAATTTTTCTCCGCTAATCCCGGATAGAATTGCGGCAAACCGAGTCCAACGCCGACTGTGGCCGCGTACGGATCCACCACCGAATTATAATGCACATTGCCATGGTAGCTGACTCGAATCGCTGGATTATCCGTTTGTTGCGCAGTATGAAACGTGTTGATCGGTTCTGAAAACCAAACACGCATTGCAGATAAGAATCTGATCCAGGTAAAAATGGCCACTTACCGCCACTATATTGATAGACTTGGATTGGTCGATTAAACAATTCCGCCATCGCTTGCATCTCCACTTGATTCCCATGCGCCGAATCTTGACGCTTTCGTTCGATATACGACGCAAAATCCTCCGTAATAAATTGATTAAAATAATCCACGTTCTTCGCCTAAAAGGAAAAATCCATTATCTCATGAAGCAGAAAAAAGGTTGGATACGCTTACCATATAATCCATGCATAATTTGCGCACGACGCCGTGCATTTCCTCGTCCCCGTAGACTTGATCGGCTAGAAAGAAATGAGCTTGAAAATCTGATCAAGAAAAGCCTAAATCTTAACTTACCAACAGCTCGAAACAGGCAAGCGCCATCTTCTTTCATTTTCTTGATCCGCAGGCCTTTGGCAGACATCAGTTGCTCTTCGAACTTGCGTTCCATCTAAAAAAGGCAGATTTATTAGCGTCAAACTCATTTCGAATCCAAAAATAGTCAACTTACTTCTTCTGTCACATTCGATTGATAGGAATATTCATCTTCGCTATTGTAACCACCTTCTTCATCGGGCGTCGATTGATTGTTTCTGGCAACGGTTCCATTTGTTGGAATGGCTGCAGCATTGTTGGCCGTTGAAGTTGCTCCCACCACCGATGGTGAATTCGAACGGACATTAGCACTGGTACCAGCGCTACGATGCGATCGTCTGGTCGTCCTGTACGGTGATGATCGTTCATTTTGACCAGCACGATTGTTTCCCGTAGTGCCACTGTTGGACGCCGCACCTGTGGCTGTCCTTTTCCGATGCGGTCCAACAGACACGCCGTCTCCACCGTCCGAATTCTCGTGACACCCAAAATGCGAACGTCGAATTCCGCCGGTATTGCTAGTAAGCGTGCCGGATGAAATTCCACCAGACGCCAATACGTCGCCTCCGTAATTCGATGAGGATAAAGCCGTAATTGATCCCGTCGTAGGCGTGAACGATTGAATAGCAGCAGAATTGGAAACATTGGCGGCGGCAGTCGTAGAAATACCCACATTATTTCCTGACGTATTCACAATTCCTGCTCCACTAATACCGGACGAATCATCAATATTTCGATTCCCAGCGCCAATATTCCCAGAAGCGCCGTGTTGCTGATGACGAGAATCTTGCTGCTGCTGTTGTTGGTTACTCGTTTGTTTCTTCTTCGGAAGGATGGTCATGGCTTATTCCAATATTCACCAGTAAACGTAGATAAAATGTCATGCAATAATCACGAAATTTGGGAGATAATAAGAATACTTCCACGCTCAACGTGATCCAAAGGAAAAGTGACTACGAAATTTCTCCATTTTTTCCGATGTTCGCGCACACTTGCTGCACAGCTGATCGAAAATTAGTTCGGTTTGATATAAGCGGTCGCACAATACCACGGGATTCTTGATTACGTAGCAAATATTTGACACGCAAGATAGGGATGCGAACGGGTCAGAATGTTCAGACCCGGACCCG
>JAQIWJ010000843.1:0-15621 GCA_034695185.1 Discolaimus major
GACCGGATACGGACCCTGGATCACATTTTGTCTTCAACCTTCAACCAAGGAGTTGAAGAAAGACGAACACCGCAACATGCGACAGCTATAGGGGACGCAAAAATATGCATCACAAGGCAATAAACTGATAGAAATGCAAAGATCCTTGAGCCAGATTTGCTTGTCAGCAAAAAGCTGAAAATTTCTTCAGCTGCCCTGCATTTTTCGAAGTTGAGGGCAATGCTAGGGATTTTAGATACTTTTAACTTTTCAAAGATTCATGAGATATCCTCCAAATAGGAGGCCGGAAATTTCGAATTTAAATTCTTTTATGGTCATCATTATTGGTACAAAATATCGATTTTCTCGATGATCATGCGGATTTGATCAGTGAAATTTGGCACGATTATGGGCCTACATGTCCCAAATCTACAGCCTAAAAATCTTCGCAATGCTCGAAGTATGAGGCCTGTAAATTGAAATTTTCGATAGTGTTCAAAACTTGAACTCGATTCAGGGGGTACTGTAGGTTTGTGCGTTGGAGTGGAGCATAGGGAAAAAGTCTTTGCCAGTTCAAGAAAGCGTGATTGTTGATGAGATTGCATGGTTCAGCAGTAGGCAGCATAAAAATGTCTACTGGAATACTGTACTGAATACCACGTACAATTCTATCAAAAGATGAACCTGCATGGGAAAGCTACTGTTCTCAAATTCTGATGATTGATCAGTAACATCACAGTATTCATCAGTAAATCTACAGTAATCAGTATGCCACTGATCAGCCCGAAACCGATATCTCCAAAATCGATAATTCTGATCACTATCGGAAATATGAGTCCTATGTGAAAAATGAAGAGGCGATTGGAATCAGCACGGTCGATCACCTAAAGAAAACTCATTCAGCGTCTTTTTATGCATAGAAATAAGCAACTTTCGAGACGTCCCTGAAGTTTGGAATCAAGCGGTTACAGTATATCCTGAACTTTATCATCGATTTCCCAATCGATTTTGTATTGCATGGAGACTATTGGACCGTGTTTTCTGATACAATCGAGGATGCTCTATCCAACGGTGGTGTCCATTTCTCTCGATCACGCGTATTTATGAAGCTGATCATTTTGTTCACCCTATCGATTTTGAGTGATCGGTCAGGTTTGATGGCAGAATCGGATAACATAGGCTTCGTTTTGCCTGAAAACATGATATTCGGGCAGAAATGAGGTGATTTGGCTTTCATGAAAAGGCGAATTCAGGGTTGACTTTTCTCACCCATTTTTGGTAAGCCTCTGCCAAAAAGATTTTTTACGAAAAACGCACTTTCAATTCCGACTGTAAATCACTGATAATGGTCAATGCATAAAGAATATCTGTCGGGATCATCACACTGAATTTTTCACTGATCTAGTATATCAAAAATTGCGCAATTTGATATATGTACATTTCCGTATATTAGCTCAAAAAACCAATTTTCTAATCTCGAATTATCTGAGTATATAGATGTAACCATCGGATTCAGCATAGCTAATTTATTCGGAAAATACGTTTGCGCATTGATTTTCGAGTTACTGTAGTCGCTTTGGGATGTACCCTTTGGCACACGCTGTAGCTGTACTTTACAGCGTGTAAAATGGCCTACCTCCAAATTAGCGTAAAAATCGATAAAAACGTCGATTCCAGGGTATCCGACCATGATGATTTAAAAGTACGATGCATCAGTAAGGTATTGATCAGAATCGATATACTGATTTCTGACTGATCATAATGTGATCAATCGATAACGTACGGTCTAATGAAGCATAGCAAAATGCCAAATTCTATGGATAGCATTTCTATTTGTCAGCATGAACAATGACTGATAAATGGTTTTTCATCTCTCGAAACTGGACCTCGCCTTTTTTCATGGTTTTTAGCTATTTATTTTCTATGGAAAATAAAGCTATAAAGGAATGTGCATACATTTTCCAGGATAATCGACCACGGAGAATCGATTGGCGTCGTCGCAACTGATCGATTACGCTTGTATCGGAAATCGATAATTTTGATCAACTTTTTAAATACGTGCGATATTTGAAATCTGACAACGCCAAATGAAGCAGCATGGCTTTCTTATTAGGGAAACATGTCTTTTTCAAAGTTATATCATTAATATTAGGTTTATGACAACGTTTGAAATTTCGTATTTTCCTTATATTTTTGCATGGGCATTTTTGCAAATACACCACGCGATTTATGCAGCAGATTATGGACGTATTAGCATGGATTTATATATAGCAGACAGCAGCTGATCATCTGGTTGATCGGAAATCGATAATCGATATTTTTGATCAATTATGAACACTTATGGACCTTGTCTGAATAATACTAGCCTTCAACTTTGCCATGCCGAAATTTTACAACTGTCACAAACAAACCATAAAAGCAATCCGAATGACACTTGGTAAAATGAAAGACCCCAAGGACAATAAGCATACAAAATTTCATTGGACAATCTTTATCCGTTCTTTTGCAATAAATGCCTAATTTTTTATGTTCCGATTATCATGCATGGCTTTTTGGTCGGTTTTATAAAGGCTTCCATTTTTTAGCATGATTATTTCTTTCATACAAGTCTAGCATTGAAAACAACTTTTCACCTGTTCCGGTGCCTTTCAAAAAAGAGGTCAAAAATTTTTACCCGATTACATCACCACTGGTTTTCGGATGTAGGCGAGAACCGGTCTTTTCGGTTTATGCTTCTTCATAAGAAGGGATTCAAGAATTCGTGCTAGGCCAAAAGGGGGGAAGAGAGGAGTAGGAATTTTCGAAGCTTTCACTTTCCACCTAGTCCCCCTGGGGAATTGCGTTAGACGAAAACTTTACTATTCGGCTAGAGGAAGCTAAAAATGGGTCTATGCAAAGATTACGAGATCCCTGTCATCGGTTCTTACGTTTTCCAAAACCTCTTTTCCTGCGAAGATTTTGCGACCGGAGAGCAGAGCATTCGGGAACAGCTGGATTGCTTCATTCGAGGCGGGGGTCTAGAATTTCGAGTGCAAGGAAGTTCCTGCTAGGTTTGAAGAGGATCTTTTTCTCCAAGGGGGATATTCCGAAATCCTCGCTTTCTGAAGGTTTTAGCAAAACCCTCGTCTATGAATACCAACCTTTCCCTCTACCCCCTTCGCTTTCTGCGCTGGCAATATTCTAAGCTGCGGCTAGGCGTTGGCTTTTCGTTTTCCTAAAGACTTTGGGTGCTCCCGTTTTGATTTCTTCGAAAACGCAACGTTCGTCATTTACGAATCTTCTGCCTCCGCTGAGGTTGAGCCTGCACCAGTGAAGAGAGAGAGAGAGAGAGTAAAACTTTCCTCCAACATCCTGTTGTTACTGAGGCTGCTCGCTCCGTCGACCGGTTGGTTCCTTTGTTCGGCCTTCCAAAATCGCAGAGGCGTCTCTTTCCCCGGAGAGTATAATAGTTGATAACGACCGTTCACCTTTCAAATATTCATCCCTTCATTCAAGGCGGTTGCATACACGCTTCCTTTTGAATTTAAATCGATACGAGAAAGATTTTCGAACATGGCAGGAATATACAGAAGCAGTAGCACGAATTTGGTACGTGCATCAAGTTTAGCACGCGATTCGGGATTCGGTGGTTACATGGCATTCGGTGGGCCAACCTTATCCGTGGCTGATCTTGGATCTTTGACTCGTTTAGAAGTATGTGATTATTGATCGATTGTGCTGATCAGTATGATCAGCATGCTGCAAGCCCACTGCAAGTACACTGCAAGCGTGCTCCAATCATACTAATGCATGCATATTTCAGGATAAAATCAGGCTCCTTCAAGAAGATCTGGAAGCCGAACGAGAATTGAGAAATAGGGTAAGCCCAGTTATCGAGTATTGATTTTCTACGAATGATCATATGAATCGATATTTCAGATTGAACGTGAACGTGCTGATCTTTCCGTACAATTGATCAGCTTAACCGATCGTTTGGAAGATGCCGAAGGTTCCACCGATGCGCAGGTAAGCTATTGAGTCATTTTGATCCATATTATCGATTTTTTAAAATCCAATTTTTGATCATGTATATAATCTTTGAGGGTACCTGGAAGTTTTGCATGCTTGAGAATTAGCACTTGAGAAGTCCTCTTGAGTGAAAAATTGGCAACCGTGAGCGGTTACAGTATGACATGAATTTTATGGATAGCCTGTGATGGCTTGGATTTTGACTCATTTGATCAAATTTTGGCATCAAAATGCATTTGAAAATGCTTGAAATGCTGCGCATTTCACATTCCCCAATCATGGCCTCATTTTTTCCAGATCGACGCCAACAGGAAACGCGAAATCGAATTGCAAAAATTGCGAAAACTCTTGGACGAATCGCAAATCGAGAGCGAAGACGCATTGAACCAACTCCGCAAGAAACATCAAGAATCCATTTTGGATTATCAAGAACAAATCGAAGCGTTGCACAAGAAGAACAGCAAGTAAGCGTCTCATATTTTAGCTTCCTGATCCGTAAAATTTGAACTCCCATTTTCCAGGATCGACCGTGAACGCCAACGTTTGCAACACGAAGTGATCGAATTGACTGCCACCATCGATCAAGTGCAAAAGGACAAGGTAACGGCTGATATTTTAATAAATTGCGCAATTTTGACCATTCCCGCGATATTTTCAGCATATCGCGGAGAAGGCGGCTGAGAAATTCGAAGCTCAAGCGCGCGAATTGTCCAATAAAGTGGAAGATCTGAATAAGCACGTCAACGATTTGGCCCAACAACGCGCTCGTTTGCAAGTGGAGAACAACGATTTATTGAAAGAATTGCACGACGTCAAGATCCAATTGGACAATTTGCAACACGTCAAATCCCAATTGGCTCAGCAATTGGAAGAGGCTCGTCGTCGTTTGGAAGATGCCGAACGAGTAAGGATTGCGCAATTTCCATCATTGGACACGCTGTAAGCATTGGCTTTTTTCCAGGAACGTTCGCAAATGCAAGCTCAATTGCATCAAGTGCAATTGGAGCTGGATTCGGTCAGGGCCGCGTTGGATGAAGAAGCCGCCGCTCGTAGTGAAGCCGAGCATAAATTATCGTTGGCCAATACGGAAATCTCGCAATGGAAGAGCAAATTCGACGCCGAAGTCACCTTGCATCATGAGGAAGTCGAGGATTTGAGGTATGAACGCATTTTTTTGCTGATATTAGCTTCAGCTTGCAAGCAAGCATCACAGCTTCATTTTTGAGCCATTTTTTGCATCACTCGAACATGAATCACTGATTACTCAAGCCCTTTTTCCGTTCGGCTGGGAAAAAGCTGCTTTTCTCGCATACCCATCTTTCTATATACACATTCAGTTCGTGGCTTTCGAAAATTTCGGCATTCGAGGTGCCAGTTTATATCCTTGCGCTGGAACAGTTGCTTCCGAAACGTCATTCGACTAAACTCTTCGAAGGTAGAATCTTCAGAAGAGTTCCTCGTTGAACGAGATTGAAGGGGGGGGGGTGTCTGGTGTTGCGATTTTAAAGCTGCTAAGATTTTCAACAGCCGTCCTCCGACTGGGAGAAGCCGGGCTTCCTTCACTTGCGAGAACTGGCGACTAAAAATATCTCCGAGGCCGTTTCGTTGGAAGTTTGAACGTTTGTTTTCAAGGCGTCACCGAATGCCTCTCGGCTTGGGCTATGATCTTCATAGTATACTTTTGAAGATTCTTCAAAACTCAACTATTACATCGAGGCCCGCCGTAATGATAGGAAATATGCGTTGCAAAGTAAATTCTATGTAAATTATTCAAGCGAATTTTAAATTTTGTATACTGTAGAATTGCGCAATCCAGAATTCATATGAAGCAATTTAGGAAATAATGCGTAGGTGTACTGTAGAATTGCGCAATCTTATTGCCTTGCGATATGTAAGCTAATATGAGCTTTTTCCTTTCAGGAAAAAGATGATCCAAAAACAAGCCCAATACGAAGAACAAATCGAGATCATGTTGCAAAAGATTTCGCAATTGGAGAAAGCCAAGAGCCGTTTGCAATCGGAAGTGGAAGTGTTGATTGTGGATTTGGAGAAGGTAAAATTTGACCAGTGGTCATCAATCGATACGTTGATTGACTCGATACTGGTATTTTTCAGGCCCAAAACAATATCGCAATCTTGGAACGCGCCAAGGAGCAATTGGAGAAATTGGTGGCCGATTTGAAAGTTCGCATCGACGAATTGAACGTCGAGTTGGAAGCGGTCAATCGCGAATTGAAGGCTGCCCAAGCCGAATTGCAGAAGATGAAACATCTGTACGAGAAAGCGGTGGAACAGAAAGAAGCCTTGGCTAGGGAGAATAAGAAATTGCAAGGTTAGTGATTGGGTTTGGACCCTTTTGGATGCACTTCTGTGACCGAAAGCATGGACACTGACCATTGGTCACTGGTGTCCTTGACCCATGATTGCTGGGATTTGGACCCTGTTGGGTCCACTCTACAGTGATACCAGAAGCATGAACCAGGGGGTCACTGTCCTAAGACTGGACACTGACCACGGGGGTCACTGCCCTTGATCCATGCCAATCATGCTGATCGCATTTTCAGACGACCTGCACGAAGCCAAGGAAGCGTTGGCCGATGCGAATCGCAAATTGCACGAATTGGATTTGGAGAACGCTCGTTTGGCCGGTGAGATCCGTGAATTGCAAGTGGCCTTGAAAGAAGCCGAAGCCGCTCGTCGCGATGCCGAGAATCGAGCCCAACGTGCTATCGCCGAATTGCAAGCCTTGCGCGTTGAGATGGAACGTCGCCTCCAAGAGAAGGAAGAAGAAATGGAAGCGTTGCGCAAGAATTTGCAATTCGAGATCGATCGCTTGACCGCCGCATTGGCCGACGCCGAAGCTCGTATGAAGGCGGAGATTTCTCGTCTCAAGAAGAAATACCAAGCCGAAATCGCGGAATTGGAAATGACCGTGGATAATTTGAATCGCGCCAACATCGAAGCGCAAAAGACCATCAAGAAACAATCGGAACAATTGAAGGTATGGATCAGTTGCGACGATCGATCCGATCGGTTGCAAATTGCGCAATTTTCAGGTCTTGCAAGCCAGCTACGACGACGTTCAACGTCAATTGCAACAGACGTTGGATCAATACGCCATCGCTCAACGCAAATTGGCCGCCTTGGGTGCGGAATTGGAAGAATGCAAATCGGCACTGGACAACGCCGTACGCGCTCGCAAACAAGCCGAGGCTGATTTGGACGAGGCGCACGCTAAGATCACGGATTTGACGGCCATCAATAGCAATTTGACGTCGATCAAGGGCAAATTGGAAACGGAACTGTCCACCGTTCACGCCGATTTGGACGAAGCAACCAAGGAATTGCGCGCGGCCGACGAACGCGCGAATCGTGCCCAACAAGACGCGGCGCGTGCTTTGGAACAATTGCACGAAGAACAAGAGCATTCGTTGAAAATCGACGCCATGCGTAAAGCGTTGGAAGAGCAAGTCAAACAATTGCAAGTCCAAATCCAAGAAGCCGAAGCGGCCGCATTGTTGGGTGGTAAACGCGTTATCTCCAAATTGGAAACTAGGGTAAGCCGTGTCATTCAAATTTCGAATGTCAGGCGTACTGTAGCCGCCTTGATTTCAGATTCGCGATTTGGAAACGGCTTTGGACGAAGAAACTCGCCGCCACAAGGAAACTCAGAACACGTTGCGCAAGAAGGATCGTCAAGTGAAAGAAGTTCAGATGCAAGTGGACGAGGAACACAAGAATTTCATCATGGCCCAGGATACGGTCGACAGGTTGACCGAGAAATTGAACATCTACAAACGCCAATTGGCCGAAGCCGTAAGTACTCGTGTATTCCCCATGGCTGAATCGGGTATTAAAATTGCGCAATTCCTTTTCAGGAGGGTTTGACAATGCAAAACTTGCAACGCGTCCGTCGTTACCAACACGAGCTGGAAGATGCCGAAGGACGGGCCGATCAGGCTGAGAGCAGCTTGCATTTGATCCGCGCCAAACATCGATCATCCGTGGTCACCGGTCGCAGCGGTGCTCCTAAGGTAAGCGTCGTGTTTTGAATTTGAATGCAGATTGCGCGATGTTGAGATGTGCACTTTTTGAGAAGCAGTGTCAGAGCAGAAATTCACCTTTGCATGCTGTCGTCCCTTCGAAAATTAGTGCCCCTTGTGTGACGCTGTCCTTCTCTCCTTAGGTATACGTGATGGAAGAAACGCACGAAGGTTTCTAAATCCGATGCGATTCGATCAATATATCAAGAGCGTCCAGTCGAATATTCAAATTTCGATAGTGGAATGAACCTTCCATTACAATTACATACACGCATTGTTTAAGTAGTTTTGAATTTTTTGTCTGGTCTTCCTTTTTTTCATCTTCATCACACAAAGACAGGCGTATTTTTCTTCGAAACGATTCGCCTGTAGTAGTTTTTTCTTTTTTTTCCGCATATACCTTTCGAAAATATTACACCAAGCCGATTATTGTCTCTGGGCATAAGCAATCATCCAATTTATGCAGTTTTTTGTGCGTGTTCTCTTTATGTTCAACAATGGTGCCTTTTTTCAGTTATATTACGTCTAGAAATTATTTGGAATGGTACATTGGTGTGTTCAATAATTACTCTACGGCTAAAAATCATTTGCATTGAATTCTTATTAGTGATCGTATAACAAGGCTTTCATTTTCCTACCTGTGTAAATGATCATCGGCCGATTTTTTTATTTGATTAGTGATCATTGCAAATGTTGATTTTTGGGGGCTGATCGATTTGTTTGCAGATTAGTCATTTAATTTTGTGCCTAGCCCGTCTGTGAAATGTGTACAGCGGCTTTAGATTTTGATCGGATTTTGTGGTTATCCAAGCTTTTCTGGATGGACAGTAGATGAATTCAGGCTTTTTTTTTGTTCTCCATTTTTTTGGTGACTGCCTACGTTTTTGCGTAGTTGTTATTTATGATAGGGGGATGAAATGAACATAGATTTTAGTCATGCGAAATAAAAATACACGAATCGATAAATCGATATCGCAATCATGATTTGCATGATCGATGATACCAATGCTTCAGGAAGCCTCGAGGCTTCCCTCAAACCCATGATAAG
Organism: Discolaimus major; assembly: GCA_034695185.1. NCBI lineage: Eukaryota > Metazoa > Nematoda > Enoplea > Dorylaimida > Qudsianematidae > Discolaimus > Discolaimus major. The sequence continues at coordinate 9,079 of JAQIWJ010000843.1, forward strand.
CATAGCCTTATGAGCGGTTACAGTACCCCAAAATTTCGACCTGGTTCAAAACCAAGGGAAAAGACGGATCCACGACAGAATATCGTGAAACAATCTTTGCTCAAATTAACCCATGATTTCTGATGATATGTAGAAATGTGCATGGTATTCGATTACAGTATGCCAGGCATTTTTGAATGCTCGTATTTTCCTTACGCCTTTACATTAATAGCGGTTACAGTAACCCTTTGAAATCGACCATGCGTAAATTTCCACGCATCAATGAATTTGATGAAATATTTATCGATCATAAAAGGCTTTCCGGTTGCTACGCATTTCGTTTATGCTTCATAAATTTCTAAATCATCCATTTGAGGATGAGCTGATAAATGAGTAATTTCCATCCGTTGCTGAGAGATTGCTAAGCACTCGAAATTTAGTGCTTTTAGAAAGATGAGTCTTAGAAAAATCAGAATCCAAAATTGCATTGGTACAGGTAAGGTGAAAAACAGGTAAAGGCCAGGCATGCATTGGAAAAGGGGGCGTGGCTAGAGGAGTACTGTAGGTAAGCATATATCCTGCTCTGATTGGTCATTGATAAAAAAGTAAGCTGAATGAGTCATGAATGATTGGAATGCATATGATCATATAGAAATATTGATTATTGATGATTGAATTTTTCAAGCCGGATCATCCGCAGCACCGAATTTCGCAAGTAAGATTATCCAGAGCTTGCATGCTTTTATTGCATGCGTGCTTTCCACAGATCCGGATATTCCGTACATGGAATCCGTGGATCCTGGTCAAAGTAATGGATACGCTGACCAGTGGTCAGAACGCGCGGGAGCACATTGGTCATTCCGCAATGATGCTGAGAATGCGAGTCTCCAATTTCCGGCATCGAAACCGAAAAATCCAACATCCGGATCTCGAAATCAGCCATCACCCGCTGTACCGTACACGGAGAATTCAAAAATTTTGATAGCAACTGGGGTGGGAGCATCGAGTGATGTGATCGTGGGCGGGGATATCAATGATAAAGCTGTACGATTCATCGGAGTGAGTCTAAAGCGAGGTTTCTACGAAACCGTGCAAATAATGCGCCGCTTCAGGACGATCAAAATTGCTTAAAAATCGATAATCTTTCACCGGAAGATAAATGTATGACGAATCCATCCGCATGCCATTTGCTGGCCGATGGAACGCGCGGTTTCTCCGTATCGTTTTGGTTGAATTTACCGAAAAGTTTCGATCAATCGAGGCGATACATTTTCGATACAGGTGCGGTTACAGTATGCCTGTTTCAAATTTAAAAATATGGCTTTTTAGGAGCTACGAAAACCGGGAATCCAGGCGTGTCGATTTCGTATACGAATTCAGAGAACGGTGGTGATTTCACCAATCAGCTGACCGTCTTAGTCTCCACTGGTTCCCAATATTGGCAAGTTGTTTTGACCGATTTACTAGCACCGTATACATGGTCGAATTTGGGGATCCGATTCAGTCCTAGTCTAGAACCAAGCACGAATTTAGTTTACGGATTGCAAATATTCATAAATAAAACATCCGCCGCGTGGACTCGTCAACCGACGGACAAGGCGTCGTCTCAAAATCAAACTACAGTAACCCATTGGTCAGTCGGATGCCGATTGGATGGTCAAGCATCCATGATCGGTCGTTTGGACGAGCTGACCGTTTGGTATTGGCGATTGAGAGATTCGGCCGTACGAGTGCCGAATAAACCGTCGGAAAATGCCGAATACGGCGAAATCGAGATCTTCGATGGGAATTTGAAATTCGCAAAAATCAATGGCCTCTGTTACGATATCGATTGCTTGCCAGGCGCACCGGTCGATGCGCCTGATGAATATTATGAACGAAATTCCCAAGCTGCGACGCAGCAAACGGCCGGTGATACGGATGAATCGGCTGCAATCGAAGGAGGTACATTTTTGCATAAACTCGCATTGCGCAATTCTGCATTGCGCAATCTTGGATATCATTCGGCCGCAATTGAAGGAGGCACTTTTTTGGCCCTGAACAGTGCAAAAATTTGCATTGCGCATTGATCAATTTCGAATTTAATGCGCAATACTGCCTGTCATTGCGCAATCTTGGATATCATTCCGCAATCCTCCAATTTCAGACTGCAATTCTTCTCCCAGCACATGGAACGGTCATGAAAATATGATTTATTGCGTCGATACAGTTTCCGAATTGAAAGAAGTCGTAAGCCAACCCCCAAATTTTCCCCCAGCCATCCGTAAATCCTGCGTTTTCTAGAAAATATTCAGCCCAAATTATAAAGCGTTACCATTTTTACACGCCCTCGTTCGGATTTTGAACAAAGCACCGAATCCATTGAAGAAAGATGATTTGGATTACTTGTATACGGAATTGAGAAAAGAAGGCATTCCGAGGCTGATCAATGAAATGGCACCCGAGAGTCTGGACAGGAATCTAGCATTGCAATATATGGTATGCGGAAATTGCGCAATTTTAGCACTGGAATTGATGATGCCCATTTTAGGACATAATTTATGTCCTTAGCAAATTGACGGAATCGAAATACGCAGGCGTATGGTACGATTACGAATTCAATAATCAGCCTGGTATCACTGGTTGGGCAAATCTGACTGATCAATGGTTATCGATTGTGAGCCATGGTCTGATCACTGATAATACGGAGGGTTCGGAAAGGCACAGAGCTGGGAATCGATCCGGTAAGAGCCCTGCAAATTTGAACTTCCAAGCATGCAATGCATAATTTCAGCCACCGCAATTTTCAAATTACAATCGCAACAAATCACCGGCGATATTCTATTCCCGAATTACGCATCCGCTGATCTTGATCAGGCGTTTTGGAAAGTGAGAAACGCAACCTGGCACGGTTTGGCTGACACGATCAAAATTCCAACGACCCGAATCATGTCGTACGAAAGTGAGAATTAAAGTATAATCGAATACAGAAAAATCGATAATCGATTTTCAGAATACGCGTCGTTGTGGTTCGTATTGAAAATCCATAATTTGATGAACAGGAATATGCCCGCGTTCTTGGATCAACGAATCAACGGATTGGGGAGTTCCGCATTTTTCATCAATAGCCACGTGATGTCCGTCTCGATGAATGGGACATCGATTTTTGATCAAATGATGTACAAGGAGAATCCTGTACAATTCACTGTCCAACATCATCGGCAACAAGACGACAGGCCGTTCCTGAAAGCCGGATTGATATGCGCACGTTGGAAATATGCTGATGAGTATGATTGATACCTGTATTGCTTTATCGATTTTTACTACACTGATCACTTGCAGTGATCAATCAATCGGAGCGTGGGATACTGAAGGATGCAAATTAATGACCACTGATGACCAACAAAGTACTTGTCAATGCGATGAGTATGGAGAATATGCGTTATTGATGGAAAAATATTCACCAGTATGTGTACTGATCAGGCACTGATCAGCCTGATCAATGACTGAACAGCCTGATGAATAGCTGATCAGGTTATAAAATAGATACATTTCTTGCGAAATATTCAGCAGTATATGCACTGATCACCAGCCGATCACCTGATCGATATCTGATCAGGCCAAAAATCGATGCATTTCAGCCGGATGCAATCAGCAAGGACGCGTATGATGCTCCATTGATCCTGTATCTGATTTCGATCATCTGTTGTACAATTCATATCGTGGCAATCGTTGTCCGAAAAGGCTTACATTACGAAATGCATTTCATCCATAGTAATTTAGCATTCGCAATGATGTTGGCGTTGATTTTCTACGCGTCTACAATGAAAGCCAATCACAATAAAGTGAGCCAATCAGGGACGAGAGAGGCGGGGCTTAGCCTGGTGCTGGTACAGGAACCATCGAATGAGAATGAAGGAGGCGGGGCATAGGCCCGCCTGGCAGGGGCCAGATTGGCATGGCCTATTCACCAATCAGAAGCGAGGGGCGGGGCTTAGCCTGGTAATGCACCAATGAGAAATGACGGAGGCGGGGCTTTGCCAGATGCTAGTACAGGAACCATTCAATGAGAAATGACAGAGGCGGGGCTTATCCTTGCCTGGGAAAATTGCAGAAAATACCAATTTTTTGCATGAAAAAATCAAGGATTTTCAGGCAGCATGCATCCTGGTATCAGCATTCGTCCAATACGCGTACATATCCGCGTACGCATGGTTCGCATTATCAGCCCATTACGTATGCCGAGCAGTGGTGAGCGGTCGATTAGGTCGTGTGGTATTCTCGTATACCCTAATCGGTTGGGGTGCACCCGGAATCGTGGTGGCCATTTGCATCGCTACACGTTCGGAATTCTACGGATTCGGCACGCGTTGTTTCGGATCTCAATCGCAGAATTTCCTCAGCGTATATCTGGGAATATTCCTGGCATTATGCGCATTAGTTTTGGTCATGCTAATCGTGGCCGTGTGCAATTTGAGCGGAAAAGCGTGGGCTAATAAGAATCCGCACGATTGGTCGGACGTGAAATCGGCATTATTCGGTCTCGCGTTGATGTGGCCGTTGTTCGCATTCGTCTGGGTCATGGCCGTTTGCGTGTATCTGATCCCGCAACCGTATCAGGCGTTCGATTTTTGCTTCGAAATATTCAATTCCTTGCAAGTAGGCCAAATTGCGCAAATTGCGAAATTGCGCAATGCATGGAAAATATTTGCAGGGCGTAGCAATCCTGATTTGCATGGGTTTCGTTATCCCGTCGTTTCGACAAGCATTCTTTTGTCGTCATCAATATGAACAGGTAGATTTTTCGTTCGAAATTATACGCAGAAAATGCAAGATTTTTATTGCAGGATATGTTATTGGCAGAGGTATGCATGCGTACATGATCATTGGTTCATTTCATGAACCGATTCGCAAATTTCAGGAAAATCGACGTCAAAAAATCATCGCAAATCCATGTAAGCCAATCTTTTGGCAGTACTTCGAAAGAATGCTAAATTGCGCAATTTTCAGATTTCGATTGAAGACGAGGGAAAATGGCTGAAAGGATTGAGGTTTCGCATTGCATACTGAATATGATGCATGAATAAAAGCACCGCAATTTTTGAAAAATTTGCTAGGCAGTCATGCCTTGCAGAAATTCGCAGAGCCTTGCCCTTGCAAACGTAAGGGACCACTGGACATCTTCGATAAAATCCACACGAGCACTAGTCGCACTATTAGTCTATGCTTGTTCGAGAAAATTTATGCGTTCTCCAAGTTTTCTACCAGGCCAAGGCAATTGGTAAGCGGCCTTTTCTGGCTAGCAATTCCCATCATGATTCAAAATCGTAAAGCAAACACCCATTTTACAACGTATAAAACGCTTCATCAACGTTTAGGGTTAGGACACGAGTTGGGCAAAGAACTATTCGTAAGCTGCTTTTGGTTTGGGGGGTCTAGATTGTAAATGGTAGGCGTATAGAAAAGATAACGATTCTTTCTCAAAATGCTAAACTTGGTGCAAGCGTACGAGTGTGGTGAGTTTGAAGAGTTCTCAACAGTTGTGTATTGGTTAATTAGCATCGAGGGAAAAAATGTCCACATCGGCCATATTTATATTGGATTTAAAAGGCAGCGTCCTGTTGTGTAGGAATTATCGAGGCGATGTGGATATGAATGTGATGGAGAAATTCATGCCTCTGATTATGGAAAGAGAGGAGGAAGGTCGAATGACGCCGATCGTTTCGTGGCGTGATATCAATTTCGTATCAGTATTGCACAATAATATTTACTGTAAGCGGTCCGAGAACTGACCACACCGGTCATTGTGTAGGAAAAGCATGACTTTTTCATGAAAGCAAGCCATTGACCATTGGTCACTTACTCATAAAAACCAAGCTGACCAATGGAAACTGATCTTGACCACAGGTCACTGTGCCGGAAAAGCATGCATTAATGCAACCATTGACCCATGAAAACTGGTCACTGGAACCAATGACCATTGGTCATTTTCTCATAAAACCATGCTGACCAATGAAATCTGGTCACTGATCACTGGTCGCCTTTTTTCAGTAGTATCAGTGACGAAGAAAAATAGCAATGTGACAATGTCCATATGCTTCTTGTACAAGCTCATTGAAGTGAGTCGAATGTAAAAAAATGTTCAATACGATTGCTAAGCAAAAATTTCAACAGGTCTTCACAGAATATTTCGGTGTAGTCGAAGAAGAATCAGTCAGGGATAATTTCGTTATCGTTTATGAATTGTTGGACGAGATTATGGATTTCGGATATCCGCAAACCACTGATGGGAAAATGCTGCAAGAGTAAGACAGTGCCTTAGGCACTGGGCCTGCGACCAATAGTGACCCTTGGTCACTACTCTGTCCCGCCAAGCACGTCGTGGTACTTTTGGCCAAATTTGGAATGTAATTTTTCGGAAAACGTAATAATATCGCCTCTATTGAATCAGTAGAAGCCAAATTCCAATATAAAAAGCATGCTGAACACGACGGTGATGTTTATTTGTGCATATCATCGATATTGATCGAGTTGATCAGATTATCGATTTTCTGAGATATCGATTTCTAAATGATTAGACCGTGC
>JAQIWJ010000844.1:0-15621 GCA_034695185.1 Discolaimus major
TCGAGCGGTTTCAACGACACTACGTCTGGTGGCGGTTTCGCTGACAGCGGCTTCGGTACGCCAGCAGTCAAGGAAGAGACGCCAGCTTTTGGAGTTCCCCAAGGTAATTTAGTTTGAGATTGTTGAGTTTGTGTTTAGTAATGTACGCCTTTTTCAGAATCTCTGAATGAGCCAGCCAAAGCAACGACCAAAGAACCAATGGTGGTCACTTATCCTGAAACGCCCAAATTCTCCGGTACAATTGACGCCGAATTCGCTTACGTGGAAGCACTGCCATCGTTCGTGCTCATGAGCAAAAAGGATTCCGCCAAACTGAACGCCATTTCTCACCGGATGGAAGTAGAGTTCGACAAATTCGACTCCATCGGCATTCCGAAAGTGGACGACATTTGCTGCGCCAAATTCGAAGAAGCGGCCTATCGTGCAAAAGTCATCTCAGTGGACGAAGCCGCAGGAGAAGCCGAAATTCTTTACGTGGATTACGGGAACAAAGAGAAAAAGAAATTCGGAGAAATCAAGAAATTGGACAAGAAATCTGCGGAACTTTATCCAATCGCCATCAATTGCAAATTCGACTCAATCTCCGACGAAGACAAGGCCGCCGATTCCACGGATCAGTTCAGTGATTTAATGGAAACCGCCCCGAATATGAAAGTGAAAATCAATCGTTACGATGATCAAAATCAAGTCTACATCGTCGATTTGGTTGCTAATGGTGAAGATGTGGCCGTCAAATTTGGTCTGAAAGAAGGGACGACGGAAGCAGGAATCGAAGAAGGAGCCGCGGCTCAAGAAGCTGAGAAAGCACCAGATACAGGTAAGCGATGTTTTTATCCTTAATAGCAGTAGTTTGCAATGTTAAAAGTTTGGTTTATTTCAGGTGCGTCTGGTACGGTGGAATTGGACAAGGATGATCAAGAAGAGGAGAAGAAACCGCTGGCAGCTGCGACAAATGAAGGGGAGGATCACGGTAAGACTGTTTAGAATATTTTGTGAACATGATAATAAGGCAACTTTTTTCAGCATCGATGGATGAGCCGGCCAAGGAATATCCTCAAACGCCAATATTCACTGGTACATTCGAGGCCGACTTCGCTTTCGTGGAAGAACTGCCGTCATTCTTTCTAATGAGCAAAGCGGATGCAGCCAAATTGGACGCCGTTTCGCAGAAATTGGAAGAAGATTTCGACAAATTCGACTCCGTTGGCATTCCGAAAGTGGACGACGTGTGCTGCGCCAGATTCGAAGAAGTTGCCTATCGTGCAAAGGTCATCTCAGTGGATGAAGCCGCCGGAGAAGCCGAAGTTATCTTCGTGGATTACGGGAACAAAGAGAAAAAGAAATTCGACGAAATCAAGAAATTGGACAAGAAATTAGCCGAACTGTATCCGATCGCCATCAAATGCAAATTGGATTCAATCTCCGACGAAGCCAAGGCCGCCGAATCCACGGAACAGTTCAATGAATTGATGGACACCGCCCCGAATATGGAAGTGAAGATCAATCGTTACGATGATCAAAATCAAATCCACGTGGTCGATTTGGTCGCTAATGGTGAAGATGTGGCCGTCAAATTTGGTCTGAAAGAAGGGACGACGGAAGCAGGAATCGTTGAAGGCGCCACGGCTCAAGAAGCAGAAGAATTAGCCACAGCTCAAGAAGCAGACGAAGTAGCCACGGCTCAAGAACCAGAGAAAGCACCAGATACAGGTAAGCGATGTTTTTATCCTAATATTGGGACCAAAATGCTGTCCCATGCTGCAATAGCAGCTGTTTGCAATGTTAAAAGTTTGGTTTTATTTCAGGTGCGTCTGGTACGGTGGAAGTCGACAAGGATGATCAAGAAGAAGAGGAGAAACCGTTGGCAGCTGCGACTAATGAAGGGGAGGATCACGGTAAGACTGTTTAGAATATTTTGTGAACATAATAATTAGGCAACATGTTTTCAGAATCGATGGATGATCCGGCCAAAGAAGATTCTGAGACGCCAGTATTCGCTGATGCATTGGAGGCCGACGATAAAGGTACGAGTTTCTAGAATTCTTTTAAGATGATCTCTGAAATGAGTCCCTCTTTCAGACGAAGAATAGAAGAATACGACGTGAAAATTCAAGGAAATTTCGTTCAATTGATTCCATTTCGTGTGAAGGTTGATTTTTTCTTGGAAGTATGTAAGTGCCTGATTTTTTTTCTTCTCGTGACAGATGATAATGACGCAAAAAATTGGATTTCATGTCGTCGATATGATGTAATTCGCTGTTCAATTTATGTTGGGTTTTTTCTTGATTTTCGTTTTGATTCATGTCGTGACAGAAGTAAAACAAAGAATGAATATGATAATGAGAATAATATCAATTGATTATCAAGATTATAATTAGATCACGAATCACGTCGACAACACCAATTTCAATTGTTTAAACAACATGGATCCGATCACCATTTTCTCACAATTCACGGATAGCTTGATTTCGTCACCAATTGCGGCCGTCTTCGTGATCGAAATCAGCAACGGTGCCTTTGCGGATAACGTTTGACCAGCCAAGCATATCTGAAAACTAGATGATTTTAGAAATCCGCTTCAAGCCAAAAATCACACGGCTTTTACCTTGTCGTCAACATTTGGAATTCGAATGACGTTCGCAGCTTCGCCGATTTTCTGTTCGAAGCTTTTCAAATCACCGAGCGTGATTCCTTGCGCCAGTTTGACCTTGCCCGACGTCTCGTTCATACCGCTCAATTTATCTGAAATTATAAATACTGTCGTCAGTGGCCAGATTATCAGCAAGAAGCAAGTACGCCTTACGTTGCAAATTCTTGAAATGATCGTAGCTGATCACGATTGGTTGTAATTGTTCACCAACTGGAGCCGTGATCGAAACGTTGTGCTTCCTCTCGTCGGCCACTAATTCGAAATTGGCCGGCTGCGTGGTGTCGGCGAAATCGACGCCAATCACCGCCGAGAACGATTGATTCGGAGCCAAAGATTCGTATTCAACGACGCCTTGCAAATCCATGCCTTGGAGAAGTTTCTAAAAGAGAATGCCTCCATTAGTCGACATCAGAATCTGACCTTTACCTACGTACCTTTTCTCCCAAACGGATATTCGTAATCGGCTTTTCACTTTCATTGGAGAAATTCAATTCGATTGAACACATTTTGCTGGAGAATAGACTCGGCAGACGCGTGAATCTGTACGTGACCACTAATCCGTGTCCAGCAACGCGATTCAATAACTGCTCCGTCTTTCGTGGCGTGAATTGGGCGGGTGCAGTATTCTAAAAGAGAATGGCACTCTTATTCAATTGGGCACGATAAATGATTGGCCACATTCTTACCATGGTTTCTGGCGGTGCCGCAGCGGTCACCGTGGCGCCTTGTGCAACGTTGGATGCAGTTGACAACGACATAAACCCTGACGGCATTGCTGGCATTGGGGCCACCGCCAGTGGTACCGCGGTACTTGATGAATCGACTGAAATATCACGACGGTTGCTCTCACGAGAGCTGCTTATCAAGATAATAACACTTACAATCCAAATCCAGCAGCAAATCAGTGGCCGTTTGTTGTGCAGCCGGTTTTCCTTTTGCTTCCTGAAAATAAGGCACCCTTTTAGCCTCAAATTCGGAGCCGCAACTCTGCACATACCTTCTTCTGAGAAACGGCTGACTGCTTCTCCTTGACCACCTTCTTCACTGGTTCTGGTTCTTCTTCGCTTTGCTCTTTTTCTTCTTGATCCTCGTCCGAGCTTTCTTCTTCGTCGCTTTCTTCACCAGATTCCTCCTCATCTTCGGATTCCTCCTTTTCGGGTACGCCCTCGGCCTCACTCTCGTCTTCAACGCTACTTTCTTCCTCTTCTGAGCTTTCTAAAAACCGGTATTACTGTTAAGACTGGTGCATCAACCATGACAATGAAGCATTTTCCAATCTAGCTTCATTCAAATAGACAACGTCTTACCTTTCTCTTCACTGCTCTCTTCAGCTTCCTCCTCGTCCGAATAGAATTTCTCAACCGCTCGTTTCTTCTCCAACGCGGTCTCCAACGGCTTGGCACCAGCTTTTCGTTTCTCAGCTGGCGTTGGAACGCCCCAACCTTCGACGTTTCGAACTGATGGATCCAATGGTACTTCGGGGAATTCGGGTAAATCGCGATAACCGGCGCAACGTTGATTCAAATAATGAGACAGCGTGCCCAATTGAAATTGATCCCGATCTAAAAGAACCACGGTCATCATTCATGATCCATAATATACGAAAGCTTCTTACCCTTGAACGTGGATTCAATGATCGGTGCCGGTTTCGAAGTCAGGAATATCTCCTTGGCGAATTGACTCAGCTTGGACGCTTTTTGCGGCATGATCAAATTCCGAAGAAATCTGGCACGGTCGCGTAGATCGTAGCTTTGATCGTAGCGTGCCAATGTGAAGACGTATTGAACCAACAATTGAGTTTGGGCAGCGTTCGTCAAATATAATTTGACCGCCAAATTCAGCACTTGCAGTTTCACAGTTTCTTCCTAAAAAACAGCTACATACAGCTCATGAAAACGCACGAATGAATGTGCTTACCTCGTGAATAAAGCTCTTCGACAATTTCCTCAATACGTCCGGAGCTATACGCGGAACCACTTGGCAATATTCGCCGATCAACCAAAGAATGGACGCTCGTGCGGCCGGGACCTTGACAGTATCGATCAATTTGGCCATCGATGCGATGATATCTTGATGTTGAGACGGCTGCAGTTGAAGCAACTTCTTAATGACGACCACGCTTTGGGCGACCACGATTTCTGAAACAAGAATATACCATGAAAATCGCATGCTAAATTTGAAAACGCAAAAATTTCTTACCATTCTTATTCGACATCAAATTGACCAAGCCCGAAAGACAAACATCAGTGACTTCCTTGATATTGCAAGCGCAACGTCCAATCGCATCGATCGTGGCTGCTGCGAATTCTTTGTCATGAGTTTGAACATAGGTCTGAAAATATCGATTTTTCATTTCTGTATACTTCAGAAAGATTGCATTTACCTGGAATTCGCGTAATATGATCGAAATGTTCGTTTGCGTGGCCAAATTCGTCAGGATCTCCAGCTGAAACGGGAAATATCTTGCAGCGAATATTCATCAAAATACCCGTGCAGTCTTACCTTCAATAATTTGATGTGAGTCGGATCACTCGATCGGACGAAGAAACTCTTCAGATACGGCTCGAACATGTTCTAAAATTTAGGAGATAATTGGATGACTAATTAGGACGCAACAAGCTTCATCTATGCTCAAACATTGACTGAACAAAATCAAAACAGTGCGGGGAGGAGTCTCAAAATTGCTATTTAGCATGCAGCAGGAAATTAGACAATACAGCCTCTACACAATGATGAGCAATGCAGCTCGACTACAGAATTACGGACACCATAAAGGTGAACCGAACCAAAAGCTGCTTGCGAACTTTCCTTGCGGGGAACAGATACCGAATTTAACAATTTTTTGGATTCCCCTATCTGCTTTTTAAGATCAAATTACTTTGCTAATAATGTATTGTACCCGTCTCTTGGCGGAAATGGTCGCAATATTCGTCAACACCATGGATTGAACTTCGCGATGGCCGCGTAATAGACGTATCAACGCCTTGGCGATGATTCCCACTTCGTTCTTCGGTGCCAGATGATAATACAGCTGAGAAACGGCCATGACCACCTGAAAGAATCATCATTAGTACCAGGCACAATGCGGACAAATGAGAGGCGCTTACCGCAGTATTCCGGCTTTGCAATAACGACTTGGTGTTCTTCAATAGCATGCGTAAATCCGGATCCATAACATACGCCTTGGATGGTGCGTCTTCTTTCGCATCGTCCCGCTTTTCTTTCTCTTCATCATCGGAATTCTCTGAACTGCTGTAGAACTTCTCTTCCTTCTGCGATTCTTCCTGAAAACGGCAGCGGTCTTGTGAAATTGTTTCAGTAAAATGGCAAAAAGCTTACCCCTTCATTCGGATCGGCGAATTGACTACGAGCGTATCTCGTCATCATATTGATGATGATCACTTGACCCCACTCGTCCACGTCGACCAATAATTGACACAGCTTTCGATAATGTTTATGGACCAAATCGACGCGTTCAGGGCAAACTTCTTCGAACGCGTAAACCGCGCTTCCGATGACGAGCTGAAATTGGAACTCCGCTCAGTGATTTACAATCATGAGAGAGAGAAGCATTCAGCTTACCGTCGTTTTATCCGCCAATAAGTGATCAATAACTTCGATGAGCTGATCCTTGTGCTCCGGATCCAATCTGAAAGACATAGCCATTGCAATTCATGGCAGTAATATCAGTGGTAAAACTTACGAGTAGAGTTTAGGAATCGCATGTGCTGCAACTTTCCGCACGTAAGGCGACATATCTCGCATCGATTCTTTGATGGAAAGCATCATGATTGGAACGATCATTGGTACACGGATACTGGACAATACTCGAAGTGCACTGGCCCGGATCAATTGATTGGGATCCTGCAAAAGAGACGCGAAATTGACTATTGCAAAGCTAACTAAATCAAAGCCTTACCTTCAATGCACGTTGGAATGTGCTGATGGATAAAAGTGCCAAATCTTGCTGTTCTTCGGCATAACGCATCAAATAGACGTAAACGAGTTTCTTCACCTAAAATAAAGCTCATATTACACTTATGCCTCTGATTAATTGCCAACAAAGATTACCTCCACATTTTTCACCGCCACATTCTTGACAACGGCCGGAAATAATTCCGACGAATCTTTGCCTTTGGCTATTATCTGAAAAAAGAGATAACTGCGAAATGGCTCAAGCCGTCGGGAAAATCATGACTTACATTGATAATCCTCTTCATAGCCTCCATTTTTAGATTATCCTTGTTGCTGTCCAGCATGGCTTTCAAATCCGCGTATTTGCTAAAAACCCAGATAAATGTGAAAATTTCGAAAAGCAAGAAAAATTCGCGCTTACTTTTTTGCATCAGCGAAAAAGCTGCTACCAGCAGCTTCGCCAGCAATTTCCACTTCAGGCGAAGCGACGTCATTCGAATACGACATGATTGGAAATTTTCAGGAATAAATTAATGATTTCCGAATATAAAATCCTTGGAATTTGGCAGGGTACCACGACAATAACGCTGTTCTCGTAATGAGTACGACGGAATGCTGATTTCCAAGTCACTTGATCACAGAATCTTAGAGAATTTCAATGGGAATTTTAGAAAATTGATATCCTGGAAATCGATTTATGAAAGAAATCCCAGGAGTTATTGCCAGCTGGCTGGCAGTTCCTTTCGTTTTGATATAAAGCTCGCGCACAGGTCGTAGATGAAAATGTCTGCTAATGTAGTTGGCGGGAGTTTCGAATTTCGACATCATGGCTATACTAACATCTTATCAGGTAATCCTGGATTGCACGTATCAATTGCAAATGATTACTATCATTTTATCTTATGCAATTATCTAATGTTAATTGAATATATCATATAAAAATGCAATGAATATTTCAGTGTCAGTGATAATGATCCAGTTTAAATACTGAATATCTGATCCTATCTTTATGCATCATCAAAAATGGGTTTTCGACGTAAGGATAATTCGATATGCACTCCTGTGCTTGGTCGTAAGATTAATTCGCCTTTTGGTCGAATTTGATCGCGTCTGTGAACGGATTTGACTGAGAAAAATCTCAGAATCCACGCCAAAATGGTCTTCTCTTCCATCAGTGCGAAACGTTGTCCTGAAAATGGGCATACTGTAGGCCCAAAATGGCCTTCAAGTTTTTTTGCTTACCAATGCAATTCCTAGCACCAGCCGAGAATGGCAAATAGGCGAACGGGTGCCGACCGTTGCAATTATCCGGCAAGAATCGATCAGGATCGAATCGTTCTGGTTCAGGCCAATGTATCGGATCACGATGCACCATGTACGGGAAGAAGAGGATCGACGTTCCTCTCGGGATCGGATATCCGACTGAAAATGGATTGCGCAATTTTTAAACATGCCATTCCAAGATATGGTTGCCAATTGGCACCCATCCAAAGTCGCTTACCAAATTCAGCGTCGTCTTCCAATTTTCGTGAAAACATTGGCACAGATGGGCAGATTCTCAATGATTCCTTGACGCAACATTCCAAATACGTCAGACGCTTCAAATCGTCGAATCGGATATCCCGACAATCGTCGCCGAATATCTGATCCAATTCCTGATGCACTTTCGCTTGGACCTCTGGATATAAACCCAATAAATGCAATGTCCAATTCATGCCTGCTGACGTTGTATCGTGACCCTGAAAAACTGGCTTACTGTAGTTTTGATCACTGGTAGCCCTGGGGCTACTGTAGAATTTAAACTTACTTCGAACATGAACGTATTGACTTCATCGCAAATATCTTTCAATGTTAGCTGATCTTTATTCTCCATATCGATTAGGAGATCCAAAAATGCCAGACGTTTTTTAGTTTTCGGAAAGTCAGCTGATCCGTTGTCCAATGAATGACCATTGCTTGTACCGTTCGATTGGTGATTTTCAGCGTGCGCTTTTCGACGTTCTCGGATCACCTGAAAATTGCGCAATATGTTCAACATATGAAATAATTGCTCTACCATTGCTTCGCATGGTTATTGCATGTTCCAAAAATTGCGCAATTTTGCTGGCAAAGATGCAAATTGCTCGTCAGCAATTTGCAATGCAAAAATGAACCGTGCACGTGTACCTTTTCGGTAAATCCATGAATAATATTCAAACACCATTCATGCTCTTTCCCACGACCGATCGTATTGAACGTGAAATCAGGCCAAAGCCAAGGCGCTTTTTGACGTTCGTGTATGATCTGAACTAGCCTGAAAATTTGCGAATTTTTAAGCCCAGCATCAACGAAGCATGCTCGAAGATTGCACGCTTCAAAGCATGCAAGCAAAATTTGTGCGAAAATGGCCAGAAACGGCATGTTTACTTATAAATAGCTCGGACATAATCGGAATTCTTATTCTGCTGCGCATTGACATGCCGACCCATGGCCGATTCGCAAATTATATCCAACGCGCACAGGGTCATGAAAGGGTACATATCGAATTGGCCACGATCCGATTTCTCCTCCAATTTACGGATCAATATTTTCGCTTGCTGATTGAAGACGTCCATGAAATCTTTCAGAATATCATAATGGAACGTGGGCGTCAACAATTTTCGCCTCGGTCTCCATTTTTCGGCATAGCTGAAAATGGGAGGGGGTTCAGATTTTTGGAAAATTCCGCTACGGATTACTGGTACCTGGTCAATAAACCGAGACCCATCCAAGGTTCGATCAATTTATATTCGGGCGTTTTATTAATATGTCGATTACTGCTGAGAACGACTTCGGCCTCGTCGGCACCGTAAACCATAATGTACGGTTTCCATAAAAGCCACATTCGACACATTCGGGGTTTCTGATAACGCATGCATACGCCGTTGGCTTGTTCGAACCAATCTGGAATCAGATATCAATTTATTTCTAATTTTTACGCTTCCAAATTTACTGGGTGTACTGTAACCGCTCCCATGGGTCATGAGAATGACAAGATTTTTGAATGCTTCTTGATTGCAGATCCAGGAGAGGGATACTGTAATCGCTACTAGGGAAGCTTGTTGACTGCAGGGCATACTGTAACCGCTTCCAGGAGCAAGGAAACATGCCATTTGCATCCAAAACCCTTCACGAGCCTATGGCATACTGTAGCCATTTCCAGAAACGTCATGGCCAGGCCATATCCAAATTCTTACCATCCGGATCAGCCTTGAATTGATGCACATTGCCAATAAAAAGATAATCCCTAGGTCCGGGTATTAGATTTATGCATTTTCTCAGCCTTAAATATTGTACGAACCACCACGTGCAGAATGTGATTGCTACGATCACGAGTACGGCTAACGTAATAGCCATTTGGGAAAATCACATTTCCCCCAAACTGTACGGCGGAGAATGAAATTCTTCCATGTAGAAAAGTTCAATGACGTATTGGGTATAAATCCAGTTTCTAGTCACTCTTCGCCTCCTCTTGAAAGAAGTCAGAAGATGCGCACTAAAATAGGCTACACCATTTTCGGGCATGTAGGCGATTCCGGATGAAGGCAAAAGAGGAGGCGTGAATTCATTTTTGGGAATACCCAAAATGGGCGACAAAACATGGATGCATAGAAATGTTCGTGCATGTGTGCGTATTGAAATTTGAGAGGCAATTTTGGCAATTGCATGCTTTATGGGTTTTATTGCCAACGGTCACGCGAGACTGATCATTAGCTGCAGCATGGTCGATTTTGGTCACGTTTTTTATGGCTTCGATCAGTCTCTGATCACTGCTTAATCACTAGGTGATCATCACGGATTGGAAATAATCATGATCACATGCCTGTACTGACCCTAAATTTTGCATTGTGCTAATCGAAGCAAGTTTCCCCTGAGCGGTTACAGTAATCCAAAATCCGTACTTTCAAAACCCTTCATGGAAGGCAATTTTAGAAGAAAAATGCCCAAGTGATTTTCTTGTATAAAAAAAGCATGCTGAATATGTTCATGTTGCTTATTTTTGCATATAATTAATATTGATCAAATTATCGATTTTCCGATGTATTGATTTCCGAGTGATCACAATCTGATCACGAGGTGCAGCTTGATCAGTTACATAATCGTGCAAATTTGCAGGCATTTATGCACCAAATAAGCCACAAAATTTCAAAGAATTTGCACCGCTGATCTCATCAGCATATTCACAAGAACACAAAATCAATTCACGATCGATTATTATTTATAACCCGCAAGCATATAATAACGTGTACAAAAAATGGGAGATCTTTGGGAAACATGCAAAAAGCACTGGGTAATAGATATGCAAAATTTCCAGATCATACATTCATATTGTCCTGATCAATATTAATCAAAGTGTCCCATTTTGAATTCAATACATACTTGGTACCGGAATTGGTATCGTTCTTCGGCGAGCCGATCAATAATGGACTGTACAAATTATCGATCGAACAGAACGTAATATTCGAGACATTATCCAACGATCTAGTCGGTAGACGATATTGCGATTCCGTATTTACCCGGTCCACGGACGCTCGCCGTTTCGTATCCACAATTGAACGCGATCGTTTGAATACGACCGCGGCCAAACAGACGATGATTAGCATACACGATACGATACCCAACGCCGCACCGACCGCCACGTTTCCCGTACGTTCGATCCGACGATACGCCGATTCCAATTGGCCGGTTTTGAATCGTGTACACGAGATATTGACCACGACTTCCTCGCCGTCCACCAACGTGATGCACGCTTCGTAATCCGTATTCGGTTGTAAATTATACACGGTGTACGTTTTCATGATCGGGGTTACTGTAGCAGCGTATTGACGTTGAAATTCGGCCGATCGACGAAACAGGATTTGGAACACGTGATTCTCTCTATCCGTACCGTTCCAACTCAACGCGGCCGTCGTTGATCCGATCCGAAGAGTGTGGAGTTGAATTTTAATTTCGGCCACTTGTAATCGAGTATTCACCGCCGTCGTTCCGGCTTCATTCTGGGCGGTGCAGACGTACGAACCGGAATCTTCCGGTTTTATCCGACGGACGATCAACGTATCGCCATTGTACAGTACGCGTCGCGGATGATATTGACCAGCATCGATGGCGTGTCGATTCGCAGTCCAGACGAGTTTCGGTTTCGGTATACCAATTGCACGACATCTATAGGTGATATCGTCGCCGATTTTCCTCTCGTTCTCCGAATCGAATAAATTGTCCAACATTCGGATACATTTGTCGCCGAAATCGATTGATCTGAGACCTAAAATTTGTCATCTGTGAATTTGGGCGCATGCAGAATGCACGCGCATGTAAAAATCGCTCTTACCCGCGAACAATTTGAATCGATGCTCGGCCGGTGAATCGCATACTAATCGATCGAATTCGGGCAAATTGATCCGCCTTTTCTTCCGCCCGTCCGTATTCAATAAATCGTGCATCCATTTAGCGTTGCAATCGCACCATAACGGATTGCCGTAAAAACTGATCTCTTCCAACGACGGCAACGAATCGGCCACTTCTCGTTCCAAGACGGTCAAATTGTTATTGTGCAATAATAAATGAGTGATCTCCGGCGTATTCACGAACGCGGCCGCGTCCACGTAGGCCAAATACGGATTATCGTGCAATTCGACGATCAATAATTCGGGTAGATTCTTGAACGATCCGCGTTCGATCACTCGTAATCGCGGCATACCGTTCATACTGACGTCTTTCAATTGGACCAAATTTGAGAAATCGTCCGTACCCAACGCGGCGATGGGATTTCGACCCAAATTTATGGATTTCAACGTATTCCGAACGGATTTCAACGCGTCTCGATTCAGCGACGTCAACGAATTACTTTGTAAATACAAATTCTCCAATCGATGCAATCCGTTCAACGCGTGATCGTTGATTCGGAATAATTTATTCTTGGATAAATCCAACGTGACCAAATTGCGCAATACGTCGAAGGTGTCCGATTGGAGTACGTTCAAATAATTACCGTCCAACGATAAATCGTACAACGTCCGAATATGATGCCACCACGTGGATTGAACGTAAGCCAATCGATTGGAGCTCAATTTCAACGTTTCCAATTTGAATAAACCGCGAAACGCGTCGTCTCCCATACGTGCCAATCGATTTTCGGATAAATTCAGTTCGTGTAAATTGAATAATCCTTCCAATGCGCCGTTCTCCAGATTCGTGATTTGATTTCGACTCAAATCGAGTACGCGTAAATTGTAAATACCATCGAACAGGGTCCGTCTGGTCGATTGATTCGATTCGTCGTCCAACGTAGCGACGTGATTATGGGATAAATCCAAATGCAATAATTCCGGGAGCCAGATTTTCGTCTCGAACGGTCGTCGGATACGATTTCTTCGTAAAATTAACGATTGCGTATCGATCGGTACTTGATCAGGGATCATCGAGAGGCCGGTATTGGAGCAATCGACCGTACGTAGATGCGATTGAAATCGATCGGAATATCGTAACAAACATTGACAACGTTCGGGGCAACGTACTGACCAATCTTGTTGATCTTGAGCCAATACGTAGGCGATCAAAGTGATCAGAATGAATTGGATCATGATTCGAGCGTCTGAAATTGAGATACGCATTATGGAAAGCTAGCATGAAAGCTAAGCTAGATTGTAAGCTAGGAAAATCCGGTTCACACGAGAAAGCAATCTTTCTTCAAGATTGATACGCTAGCTAAAAATTGATGGAACATTTCCTGGGAGGACGTTTTCTAATCAATATCCAAGCTCCCAATGGAATATGAATCTTCTAGGAAAACAGTAAATTCATCTAAGCTAAAGTAGAGAGAACTCGGGGAAAACCGGCTCATCGACACGGGCAGTCGATTGAGGAATGACGGAACGAGGGAGGAGAGGCGATGGACGGTTGACCTCGTCTTTATATGGACACAGAGTAAAACCGCAGCGGTTGGTTGGTAAGCGTGGGAAAGAGGGATGGAAAACGAGGCAAATATATTCCATTCTCCGCACGGGTGGGGGGAATAGTGTCCAACATTTCCCATCAGACAATAGGAATCGGTTAAACAATCGGAATACATTTTGGCCAAGGCAGAGGAGAGAAGGAGGGGAGGCTCCCATCTTTGTGTACGATAATCCTCATCCATCCATGGAACAGCTGGCGAATAGGTCCGTGGGAAAAACGGATTCGTTTTTACACGCCACTACACTTCCCAATTTGCGACCGAATGTATATATCGACGCAGGCAGGACAACCGCCAGGCCAGTGATTAATGGCCGAAATGAGCAAACACCGCTTTAGCTAATCCCGTCGAGACCGATTTATGGATTTTTCACATTAGCCCCAAGAAAGTCGATAATTCGTAAAAACAAGCTTAGCAAAATTAACCCGTTCTCAGTGTCAACCGTGGGAAAAACGGTGATCAAAGTTATACTGTAGCTATCATACTAGGATTGCGCAATAGTCAGGCTTTCGGCATACCCGAAAAAATTAGGTTCTGAAGCAAAGAAATTGATCAGCAAACCCGAAGTTCTGATCAACAAGAAGCATCATTGTACGAAATTGCTCAATGGTCAGAATGATCAGACCGACCTCCTCATCAGGAAAACCTGACCCGAATGAATCGGAACACTCCATTTTTACGAGCAATTATCTTCGTGACAAAAATGAGGCCACTAAAAAGCGTCACTCACGTAGCGTGTGGTAATGGAAGGCAAAGGGCGGCTCCTTTTGATTTCACTCGAAATCCATGTCAGGTGTTTGATTAGAGTAAAAAGGTGCCGCCCGAAGCCAAGCCAATTGGGTGGGAGTGAAAACAAGGTAAAATTATCTTCGTACACGTTGAAAGAGAACTCGCCGACGACCTTAGACGAAATATGCATCCTTATTATGCATTGAAAATGGTCTGGACATGGTCCACTAAATGACAGGTGATTACTCAAGAATTTTCTCACGATTCACCTCCATGAACGCAGCAGGTGTTTGATTGCAAGTTTTCTCTCGCTCCATGCCCAATAAAATACGCGACCTTGGGTGGGGAAAATACGTTTTTACACGCATCTTGGCATTTGTGAATACATAAAACCATGCACGTGCGAGGCTAAAATATGAATGGACGGGTCGTGCCATGACCATTTTCTTTAATGACCATCTAAACGCATCCACTTGACGACCAATTTCTCCTAGGTCATTGTTAGCAAAAAATGCACATTTTATGACCCGTATATACTAGGTTGACAAGGGATACTGTAGAGTGCATTTTGTCCGACTATTATTTTTGGCATGCAGGTCTCATCTTTCGAGATTACTGGCACAAATCCGTGTGACATAATTGAATAGCATTGAATAAGGGGCGAGACCCGCAGCGATTTTTACGCTACGTTGATATTCTATAGTATGTAGAAATATGTACGCCCTGGTCTCTCTTTTTTTGTGCGAATTAATCCTCATTATTGGATGCCTGGGATCAGATAATCGCCGTATACTGGGTCATCCTCCAATTCAGTACGTTGACCTTTGCACTCAGCGTGAAGATGGGATAATCCACTGAATAATAGAGGCCAACCAAGCAAAGATTCAATAAAAAGGCAGGTGCAAATTTATACCACTGGTATGCGCATTCGATATAAGTGGATGAAAATGGCTTCGGTATTTGGTCTTCTTCTTCTTAATCCTTGTTTTCTATGAATATGAACAATGTTCATCGAATTTACGCTTCGTCGCATCTTTTCATCGTGGCCGAGAGAAAAATGCACGTCAAACATCTGTTATTCCAATGAATGAAATCCGTTTTCACACTATTGGCCGAATACGCAGTTTTCTCATGTATACACACGGAAATTGATCAGCGTGTAATCGATGATCACCTGAGCGTGATCGGAATTATCATTGCGCTTATTTCACTTGAGAGAAAAAATAGAGACATCCGCAGTGCCCCAAATTTAAATTCCCGCCCCGCAAACCTATTGCACATTGGCTGCGATTTAAGAGCTAAGCAAAAATGATTGAAAATCCGAGCATAAAGAAATTACAATCCGAGCAGAAAAATT
>JAQIWJ010000845.1:0-15612 GCA_034695185.1 Discolaimus major
CGGAATGAATTATTTTTGCTGAGCCAGTTTTGCTACAACTTTTGATTATTTCTGCTATGCCAAGTAAATAGAAGCCAAATGGATGGGAGGATGAACCGAGGATGAGAATAATCTCCCTCGAATATCGTCCTCTGATGAGTGCAATAAGGGGCGTAACTGATAGGGAATATTCCATATGCCAAAAGGGCTAAACCAGTACAGTAACCCTGCCAAACGGCAATGCTCTATGGCAAACCGTTTTTGAATGAGAGGCTCGCTCAGAAAAGTTGTTCTGTACCAAACATGACTCGAGCAACAAGGGCACAAGAGCAGATAAGCCTTCTAGTCATCTCGATATATCTGATCGTCAAAAGAAACTATGCTATCGTGCAGAGTCATTTGTATAGGAATCTATGCTTACATGTCCAAAATTGCGTAATTTTTGCAGTTCGGAACCTTTGAAAATTGATCTTCCGTAGCGGTTACAGTATGCCATGAACGCAAAAAAGTGAAGCCAAAAATAGCACACACATCAAAACTTTCGGATCCGCTCTCAAGGGCATTAATTAATCAATCGATAATCCTAATTCATACATGCTACACGATAGTGTCGATGATGCTCTATCCAGTGATCACGCCAAAGTTAATCTGTGATCGATTTCCGATAGAGAGGTGATAGCGTGATTTTGACGTTACAACTCGATTCCCCCTTCGATTATCCAGAAAAAACCGGCATACCATATCTAGCATATTCTGCAGTAAAGTATCACCGATCAATGATTATGTGTAACGGATAGGCATTTAAGATAGGCTTTTTCTAAGGATCGACCAGACACGGCTGAGCTGATTTTCCTAACCCCCTATTTTCATGGTATCAATCGATCGGGCATCGCGTCAGGATGAGCAATTTCTATATATTACGTCTTGGGACCCATCCGTTCAAAAGATATCCTCAAAAAACACGTTTTTTTCAAAATGTCATTTTTGCAAAAATAGTACTTGGGCGATTTTGCTCATATCTCGGCAGCCAGAAGGCCTAAGAGGCTGAAAAAGCGTTTCCCGGGCGCAGCATGAAGTGTAGAATTTGAAAATGTTGGTAGATTACAGATAGGACCGACCGTTCTTATACTATCGCATTTCAAAGTGAAAACTCACCAATTCTGATACCGAGATCATGATGATCAATAGGCTGCTGTAAATCACAGAAATGCGGGCCGGCCCTGGTTTTAACCCTGATTGTGAGGGACATATAGGGGGTCAAAACAAGCCCTGTTTCGGCCAATTCTAATAATGTATGCGGATGTGATAGCTATTCTTGTACGATTTTAGTGATATTTTGGATACTTTTTTATGCAAAATGGCTCATTGCTTCAGAACCATATCACATGGTGAAATATGGAATGCACCATGAGATTCTGCGTTTAAAATACTGCAGGACAGTCATTTTATAACCGCTGTAGCTGCAGCGGTTCACGAGAAAATCGTCATCAAAGATTAGTGCATCCGAAATGATCTCGTGAGATGCGAACCTATGAGAATGTCAATATTGTGGGCTTATTCGGCGGCATGGAGCAAAATAACCTCCTCAAACGCGGTCAGCATATGTAAAATCATAAAAATTCGTAAGGATTTTAATAATCCGAGACAAAAAATTTTTCACGAAATGTGCATGTAGTCCCCCCTTTGGTCCCTAGCCAAAATGGACGATTTTGAGAGTGTTGATTTTTAGTGAAGCCATAGGCGTCCCCTATGTGAAATTTTACGCTGATTTCAGTGATGCAAATGCCATTGCTCTCGACGCAGTGGTTCATAAGAAAAGCTACAAAAACCTCAAAAATCGCCCAAAATATGCGGTTTACATCTTGCCCTGATCGCATCCATTATCAGAATTAGGCGAAAGCTGGCTTATTTTGTAGCCCTACGTGTCCCACATAATGACAAGAAGAATCAATGCCGGCCCGAGTTCAGGTGATTTGCGGCAGACTTTATTGTAACCGGTTATCATGATCAAAAATATCACTTTTTCCTGATCCGAGGCCGTTTTTTCACCAACGGTTAGTCCTACGGCTCGTTCGATGGCGCCATTCGATAGTGCGTTTAATTTCCTTCAAAATGGTCCCTTTTTCAGCTTTGTAGGTGCTACCATTCGCGAGGTATCGGCAAAATCGCCCAAGTACTTTTTGAGCAAAATGATCGTTTTTCAGAAAAAAAGTTTTTTGGACCTGGATATCGAACCAGTGGGTTCCAGGCGAAAAGACATAGATATTTCACATCCCCATGACATGCCTGATCATATGCAATCATAAAAATAGGGGGTCAGAAATTTTTGCTCAGCCTAGATTTCCCATTTTGGTCGATCCTTAGAAAAAGCCTGTCTTAAATGTCAAAATCGGTAATTTACGTGATCGGATTGCTGAAAGCATGTTTTCTGGGATAAGTTGACGCGCTGATCATCGTGGTGTCATTAGTTTTGATCCAGGATGCATATTTCAGAAGTTGATCAGAAAAATCGATTTCTGATACAAGCGTGATTGATCAATTTCAACAACGCCAATCACTAGAACATATCGGATTATACAGGAAAATGTATCCAAACGACTGATTTTGCTTGCTTTGGTGTAAAATAATCATTCATCAAAATTATATGCTATAGGATAGCCACATTGAAGTTTTAAACGTGGGTGTGGATCGATTACGAAATCGATTCTGGGAAATCTGGTACATGCACTCCATTACCCATCAATTTTTAGAAAATCGGGCATGACCCGTGCAATGATGATTCAAAAAAATCGATTTTTATTCGCACAACACGAATATTATGCGCTGTCAACAAAATGGCATCGAGAATAAATCAATAAAAATGGCACGGCAAATATCGATTATGAGAAAAATCCTATCTTCAATTTTATAATCACAGATCAAATCACGCCTTTGGATGAACCGATTTTTGATTGATCTCGAATCGATGCTTGTTCGATGATCTGAAATAAAATGCATTTTAGACTGACCAATTAAAATTTGCGCAATTTTTGGGCATAAAAACGCCTTTTGAGAAGGCATTTTCAAAGAAATTTGCATGAATCATTTCTGGTGCATTTGGGTCAGAAAAGGGGAGAGAAAGAAGACAAAAAAATCAGCATTGACTCACCTGAATGATCCAAATTCTTCACAGCTTTCATTCCACAATCGATTGATCAGATTTATGGTTGAATTCGTCTTTGATCTGTCTCCACATAATCGAAATGGCCGAAAGCCTTGTCCTGTAAAACAGAGCTCTTTAGAATAATCATCAAAAATTTGAGATTTTATTCTTACCTTGATTCCTTCTTCTTTGATCGGAAATATTGGAAATATTTGATTTCTGCTGGACCTTATAATTAGTCTTGGAGATGTCAGAGGTTGCCAGGCCCCATTTTTCGCATCTCCAAGACAGGCCCAGATGGCAACCCTGCTTGGCTTCGCTTCCGTTCTTATAATTTGCGAAGAACGTACTGGTCCCACAGACCACGAAGAGGTTACCAAGTCTTAACTGTGGGGTAATGCAAGCTCCGCCCAAGTTGGCACACCGTTATGGCCGCAAGGACCAAATTTGCACGCACGTCTGAGCATTTTGAAGAGCCGACATGAGATACAACCAATGCGTTACACACTCTGGCCGGAACCAAAGCACGCCACGCGGCAGGCCGCAATCCGACTGAATTCTCATTTTCCACTTCTTATATACCCCAATTCGCACCGATGGAAAACCGGCCGCGTGGATGGCGACCGTAGCGCCACCTGGTGCAAGAAAAGCTTACATTTCTCATTGAGCGACCAAATCGATCGATCCTGATCAGATGGATAAAAATCGATATCACCATCGAAATCAGCACAGCCAATTACCCCGGAATTCATCTTCGAATGAAATTTCTAGCACCAAAATTGCGAATTTTAGCATTTAAAATTTTTTTGGAAGGAAATGTTGCTATTAGATATTTTTCTGGAATCGATTTTCTCGATAACGATAACGATCAGAATACTGAAACTTTCCACGATTATTGGCCCTCGGGTCCACTATATCCCACCCAAATATTATCGAAATTGACCCATCTGGAAGGCTTAAAATTAAATTTTCGATTGGCGGGAAAACATTTCCTGGATTTCGAAATCGATTTTACGCGATTATTTCGGGAACAGTATCGATTTGATGAATCAAACATGGCAGGTGTATCCAGACTCCGGACCCCATCTACCTGCAAACAATCATGCAAATGGATCAAGCAGGAGGCTAGATATCGGAGATTATCGATTTTAAAATAGTGTAGCGTTTTTGACATTTTATCGATTATCTCCATGTCTGTATCGATTTGATCGAAGAAACTTGGCATTAATTATGGGCCTTCGGGTCCCCAATGTTCATGCAAAAAATTTCCGAAATCCTCCAAACAGGAGGCTTGAAATTTAAATTTTTCCAAATTCTCGACTCCGCCCAAGAAAAATGTGGATATTGATGCGAAAAACATATTCATGTATGGAAAATGATCAGAAAACATTGCATGATCGATAAGAAGCGTCTGAAAGTGATTCCTGTAGCCATGTTTTGTCAGAAATGACAAAAATTCAAAAATTCTACAGACTTCGCCCACAGGAAAACTTCTAACTCGAAAGACGTTTTTCTCAAAAGTAGATTCAGCACACACGCCCTTCTTGCACTCACAATCAGGGGACGATGCATATTCTATGATCGATTTTTGTAATTTTGTGTACCTGTTTGTTGTATGCGTATAAAATCAGAATATATTTCTTATCATTGATTTGGGATTTTTGGCTGGATGTTGGCATTCATTTTGGAAATGAGATTCACCTGTTGATCAAAAATATTGGTAATTTTGATAAATCAGAAAATAAGCAAGCAAAGTGACAGGTGTAAGCCACCAAATAAATGCAACCTTTCTCATATGCAATGTGCTTATTGGAGCATAATGTAGTCCCAAATTGCGCAATGTCAAGCATGTACAAAGCATGCCTCCCTCTGATCCTGGTTTCTATATTTCAGCATACTGTAATCAAGGAAGAACCATTCGTGCCTACACGGCCAAATTGCGCAATCCGGTTCGTACCCCGAACAAGGTCCAAAATCAGCATTTATTCAGCTGATTTTCACCTATGAATCTGCGCAAAAAATGTGCACCATCAGATATGCAAAATATTACCATGCAAATTTATGAGCATAATTTTTGTACGCATAATTTGAATATAATTCGCATAATATTAAAATGCAAAAGTTCTGTCGAAATTTGCGCAATTCTTCATTGTAGCTCGTACACTGAAGCAAGGAAAGGTCGGGAATCATGAAGATAGCATTATTTCTAATTTTCATCATCTCGTCCGAGATCGGTTATGTGAAGCCGATGAATTTAGTTAGGGATCAGGCACGTTTGAATCTTAGAATTCGACGAACCAATGAATCAGGTGGGTTCTGCTGCTTGATAGATTGCGCAATATTGAAAGGAGCAATTTTGGGGGGAAAACCAATCCATTGCATTGATTGCGCAACATTGAAGGACCTTTTTCATTGCTCCAATTGCGCAATTTTTTCAATCGAGTGAAGTTTGACGTCATATATTTTGATGGATTTGGATCATCAGAAATGCAACAGTTGATTGTTTTAGCTAAAAAGGCAGTGACCAATCCGAATGATATGAAAAGTAAACAAAAAGTACTCCCAATCATGGCCATCGTTGGAATGTTGCCAATGTTCATGAACTTGGCCTCGACCGTATTCCAAATGTTGCCAATGGCTTTGGACGCGTTCACCACGGTCGGCGGTTGGATGTCCGCTCTTTTAGGAGGAGGAGCCGCAGCATCTCAAGGATGATTGCTGAATATGATGATAAGGATATCAGATAATATTATGCTAGGCAATATATTGCTACGCAAATTTATTTGATTCATGTAGAGTTAGATGAATAATAAATAATACGCACAATCGATTTCGGCTGATGCAATTCACACGCATATGCATATGCACATGGAAATTGCGCAATATCGCGCAATTTACAATTCCTCCATTCTACCATACCATTCACGACGTCATTATTCAAAATTCCACAAACGCATAATCAGTCTAAATCCGGCCCGAGTATGTACACAGCTGATTATGTAAATATTCACCAAAAATTCATATGCATAAAAGATGACGCAAGGGATTTTTAGCCTTCAAAAGCCATCATTCTTAACCCGACCGGTGAAGTTCGCGTATGCCCAATTCAAACTGAAATCATGATCATAAAAATCATCGTGCTAACTGCTTTGTGCGGTATGGTATTTTCGAATAAAACAAAACCGCCACCGACCACAAAGGCCAATCTCAATGCCACGAATGGAAAACCCAATCAACGAGGCTTGACATCATTCTTATTATTTAATCAATTATTGAATTCGGTCAATGGAGCCGCTGCGAGCGGAAGTGCAACCGTACAAAGCGCGGTTGGCGGGACTCCGCTTTTGGGAGTCATATTCAAATTATTCGGTAGTGGGCTCGGTATGGCTGGACAAGCGGCGGGAAATTTGATGGGTACATTCGGCAATGTGATGGGTACCGGTTTAGCAATACTCGGTCGATAGGAAAAGGCCCCGGCAGTCATGCACAAATTGACCTCGTTTAAATTTCTATGGTCGTTTTGATGTGATGATGGCATAAAGTTTGATGAATCTTCGCGAGCGGTTACAGTATGCCAGGTGTGGTGACACCCAACAGCGGTTACAGTATGCCACATGAGCCGCCTATGAAGGCGTCAAAAAGTCACACTCCAGGTGTTACGCTTGAACCGCACCTGCGGTTACAGTATGCTTGGTGAATCTTCGTGAGCGGTTACAGTATGCCAGGTGTGACACCGCACCAGCGGTTACAGTATGCCTACTCCCAATATTCCCAGCACCGGTTAAAGTATACCAGCATAACCAGCTGGGTCTGCTGACATAATCACACAAGATAAATTTCAGTTATCTAATTCAAGATATTCAGAATACAAAAAAGCAGCACGATATATCAAAGAACCGTGTCTTTGGCGAACTAGAATAAACGCTGCCTACATAATTAATCCATATTACAAAAACCCATCAAAATGCATGGAAATGGCAAGCATAACCCAACCGCATGAAAACTGACTCGAGACTAATAAGTAGAATGACATGAATTCGATCCAGCTAATATCGCTATTTTGTACATACCACTAATATTCGCCCAGAATTGATACAGCCAAGAAGTCCAGAAGTTCACTTTCGAAATCCGAACGAAAACGAATTGCGTTTTCCATTATGAGGTGCGCTTCCAGCACGCTTCTTCGTCGCGTCCTCGACCGAGAGCAATTCCGGTTGAGTTGCCATAACGCGTAGTAATAAATTGTCGATATAATCCTCCAATTCTCGGATCTTGACTCGTTGGCGTGCGATGATAAGCCGCTGGTCATTGATGACACCGAGCAGATCCTGGAATAAATGGTTATTTAATTCTTCACCATTGCGGAGCAAAATATTCCTGATATCAGGATGCAAATTATAGCTTACCTCTTTAGCTGAACTAGCGTTCACTGGTAAATCCTTGTGCGGATCCGAAGTAGATGAGCTTTGAGCCACGATTGCAACAGCCGAGGTCGATTGCGTACCGTTCATACCCGTATTGCTGTCGAACGACATTGCAAATCGATTTTGCAATGCGGAATTCGACCGATCGCCTTGAATAATGGCGCTAGCTGAAACGGGAAGAATATTCAAAATTACGCCAACCGCTGAACAAACAATACCATACCTGGTCGCTGCTTATTTCCGCCGCTACCAATCGTAAATACACCGCCGCCGCGTTTCTTGATTACAGGCTGCGGGTCGTCCGGTTCCGGAGAAATCGTCGCATTCGGTTGATCATCCTCGAAATCGTGCGAAATCTTCTCGCTAAGCGGTTCCAATATCAGTTTTCGGCCACTGGCGATTGCACCGTCGGCTTGATCACCAATCGAAGCAGTAGTAGTAAGAAATTCCTCCGGATTCGCCTGACTGATGCCATCCGGTTCTCCCACGCGAGCTTGCTTGTGATGATGAAACGACGTGGATGATTTCAGTTTCGAGAATAACGATTTTTTCTTGCTGACGGACGCAATTGATCCCGTAGGCGATGGAGGTCGTGATAATTTGGCACCACCGCCGATCAACGACGGCATACTTCCCATAAAATCCTTCTTCTTCAAACCGTTTCCACGGAGTGGCAATGTGGACGTTTTCTCTTTCGTTTTTTGGCCTTCACCAGAATCTTGGCGACCTGAAATCGAACAGATTTTAAAAATCAGCTGATCTCTGATTTCAAAGCATTTACCCGTCGTGAAGCTGCTGATCGATGGTGATTTCGATCTCGGCGGATTTTGCTGCACCGCGTTCGGTTGTTGTTGACGCGAAAATTGCAGACGAATTTCCAAGTCGCCACGAGATTTGT
Source organism: Discolaimus major (assembly GCA_034695185.1). Taxonomy (NCBI): domain Eukaryota; kingdom Metazoa; phylum Nematoda; class Enoplea; order Dorylaimida; family Qudsianematidae; genus Discolaimus; species Discolaimus major. Next base: position 8,444 of record JAQIWJ010000845.1, read on the forward strand.
GTTCGTCATTCTTTCCGCTTTTGCCTTTCAACGGGAACCATCGATTGGGTGGACGTTGATTTGGATTCAACGATTTGGGCGGCTCGCAAATTTCATCCAACGGTAGTCGAATTTGTCCCAGAAATTCGTCGAAACCCAATAAATTACGATGATACACGGTCAATATTAATTCCGCGAATTTGTTCTCGTAGAAGCTGAAAAATAAGTCCTACTTTGACGAATTCCAAAAAAGGCACAAAAATACTTACAATTCGCATTCTTCTTCCCAACACGGAGCAACGGATTTCTTTTGAATCGACGTCTGGAATTTCTTATCACCCAATTGAATGACGACGAAAGCATCGTTTTTGCCTGAAAAATTATCAATTTTTAGAAAATGGAAATACCAGAAATGAGAATTCTCACCATTTTTCCCTTTTCCAGTTAAATTTCTAGCACTGACGACAGTAATCGAAACGTGATTCGGATTAAACATTGACGATAAATCCGATTCGCCTGCTAAATTACCGGCTGAATGATCAAGATTATGATCGCAATAATTTTAATCAGCTGATTTTAGAATTTTTCTTGGATATACTAGAATACCGTACGCGCACATCTCGATGCGCAAGGTCAGACTGCTTATGACACCGATTGAACTTTCCGTATGGAATTTAGCACGTGTGGGTTACTGTAGTGGCGGGAAAATCCAGGACATCGTGATTTCGTGAATTTTTGCATGGATATTTCTTACATACCTGGTGAGATTAACAAGCAATGACGTCACAAATGCCTTCAATTCGTATTTTCATATGATTACGTCGAAAACATGATCACGTTTTTCACTGATTGATCTCTGTCATTTCATGTCAATTAGATTTCTTCCCCAAAATTATTATCCAGAAAGGTGGAAAACCACTTCGGTCAAATCCTGATTGCTAATTACATGGGAAGGGCAAAGATTAAATTTTTGCACCCAACAGCTCATGGATCCGCCTCAATTATCAGAAAAATTCATGCCCTCAACAGAACACGTGAGTTTCAAATTCAACATAAATGATTATCGAGATAAAATTTAAAGATCCTTTTAGATTTTCATTTCCATTTATCAGGCGGATGTGAAAAAGGGCACCGAGAAATAAACATCTGAATTGTATACTCGTGATATATATATATCACAATAATATCCAGTAATTATCGATACGACCCCTTTGATCAATTCCAAAGTGGTCCCTAATCAATGGGTACGAACAGGTTGATAACCGTCCGCCTCTTCTCCAGCGTCACACACATCATTGGCATCAACGTTGACATCCGTGGGCTCAAGGGAGATTTAAAGAGGATAAATATGAGCAAGAATCTTCAATCTAAGACATCACTTTGACCTATATCTCGGCTCATATATTTCCAAAGCCAATCTTCTTGACCATGACTTTATTCACATTGGCTCTCATGGCCACAATCTCGTTCGGAATATTGAACGCGTATAATCCAATGGATGAGGATAATCTATTCATATTGATTGATCCGGATTACAGGTATATCCATCTGATCAATTTTAAAAAAGTCCCTAGCTGCCTCATGTGTATTCATCTGATCTATTTTAAAAAAGCCCATGGGGATTACAGGTTTTCATCCTTTTCGAAAAAAACCAAAAACCCCATTGGTGCCTTTGGGATTTGAACCTGACTCTCGGCAGAAAGTCAGACCCGAGCCGAACCATTGCACTATCGTATCTTGGATTTCAGAAATGCGGATTTATCATTGACTCGATCACCCAGATCGTTCCATGTCCATTCAACAGTACGTTGGACGACGAAAATGGGCTCGAAGCAACGTCAAAATAAGGAATCAGTGCAGAAGAAGAAATCGGCCAAGAAATCACGCGATATCGAGAGCATTTTCATGGACGGATTGAGTAGGCAACGATTGGGGAAACGAGGCATGCATGAATTCATATTCAATTATGACAAACAAGATTTCTATTGATCACTTGAATTCTGCATATGACAGGGGGCAGCAATCGCAACTGCCTTGTTAATTCCAATGCATTGATCATGAGGTTGTGTCAGATGATCAGAAAATCGATTTCCTCCAGTATACCATTCATATTTTGCACGACATTGCGCAATCTATGTCCAATACATATGATCTTCAATGCTGACGTCAAAAGGACATAAGCTCGTCTGGATATAAACATTCGAATTTCTGTCAAAACAGAAGCTTCAAAAACGTCGTGTACTATTTTTGGAAGCATGACGTCAAAAATAGTGCGTCAGTAAGGGTCGTACTCGATCGAAAATTTCATATTTTCCTGAATTGATGATAATGAAAAAGGTGGAAGCAAAATTGCTGGAAGCCCAATTTGGTGCATAAAAAGGAAATCACAAATATCCCCTCAAATTGTGACATTATGCATGCACCCGTTTCAAAAATGTCAGGAAATTCCGGCCCACTCAAAAAGTTTGCTCATTTGATATTCATGCACGGGTGAAGGCAACTTTTCATCGTTCGGCCTGAATACTGTGACGAGTAATTAGGCGAGATGAGAAAATTTATCACACAAATTTATGCATGGACGTTGATCGCGTGCTCGAAGATAAGAAACAAGAATACGTAATTACGAATAAGAGGCGGATGGAGAAAATTTCTCTCCGAGAAGCAGTCGCATTTCGACCTAGCTTTCGCCATGCATCGACTAGGAGACGATATTTTGACTCCCATTGAATTCTTGAGTAAAAAACAAAGGAAACGCATCGTCAAATCGTGGATATGCGTTTCTGATCGATTGCATATGGCTCAGTTGATTTTTATGGACCTATTTCGACAATATCCCGCTATTCAGGTATTGAATGGGGGTACTGTAACCGCTTTTGAGAACCAAAATTGCGCAATTTATGGCAGCCAATAAAGCTGCAGCGTCTGTTGCATTCATATTCCCGCCAAAAGGCGGGATTACTGTCACCGCTTGACTCATCCACCGGAGTCAAATTTCGCAATCTGAATGGCAGCAAATGAAGCGTTTGCACTCATTTTTGCAGGATCACTTCAAATTTCGCAATAAATCGTGTCGTGATTTGTCGGAAGACGAGAATTTCCAACGTCACTGCGCAGCTTTCGTTAATTTCCTGGATTATATCGTCGGTTTCGTGCATTTGAATAGCGGGAATTTCATCGAAGACGCAAGCATCGAATTGGGACGTTCTCATGCGCAAAAATTCCATCCTATCCAAGACGAATGGTGGCGAGTGTTCGTCGAATGCGTTGTACGTTACTTGAAACCGTACATGACGAATAGGCGATTACCGTTTTTGAATCGACTCTTGAGACGATCCACCGAACGAGCGTGGTTGATTCTATTGAACAAGATCCGCGATTATATGATAGACGGATTCAATATATATAAAAAAGAGGCTATTTTCGAACCGAAACTTTCGAAACCAGCGAATAAAGCGTTGGAATTGGTCAAATGGTTCGAGACTAGTTCGCAAACTAGTGCTAACACGTCGGAAAGGCCGAGTTTCTTGAATCGGAGCATCACGTTGGGCGTGGATGATGTATTTTACGATACGTCTGGAATTTCGGATACCGATAGTGAAGATGATACTACATTATCGTTGGACAGGTTGAGTGTCCAAACGGTGCCCACGGAATTATCCACGAGTAGGCGAGAATCCAGACTCGTCTCGAGCAGAGCTGATAAGCTACATTTGGGCAGTTTGGAAGAGTGGTTGCTGTGAATGTGAATTATGCATGGCGCATATTCAAATTGCGCAATCCGGATAATGTGAATTATCGATATCAATGCCAAAATTTGGCTTAATGTATCTCATAATGCATACAATATTTTTGCTACGCAAAAATGAACAAAAACAATGGCTCATATATATTCGGAATAATAACCTAAATTCACGTGACCATTTCTCTGCTGCGTCCTTGCAATAGGGAAATGGATATTCATCTGATCCATTTCGATGACGTCCGAAGTAATTGAAAATGGACGCTCCCTCGTGCTAGTATCAATAGCACGAATAGGAAGGGCATCTTTTACAACTTTCGGTTCCTTTATACGCCGGTGAAATATATTCAATCGTCTCAATTTCCATTTCAATTCCCATCTCAACGCGAACGGGCAAAGGGCTAATACGGAGCTAGTGATTGTTTCCGTATATTCTTTCTGCGATAACGCATAAACCACTGGATCGATCAATGAAGTATGTAAAAGCGGGAATATGCATAACCATTGCGCAAGTTTATAATAATATTCTTGATACACTATTCCACTTGGGTTCAGATATAAATAGGAGATATAATTCAACGGTATCCAACACGACAGGAAGAGGATGAGTAAAAATAACGAACACCTCAATATGACCATATTCGGTTTCTCCGAGGAATCTTTGCAAAACAATCGATACACCAATTTCACCAGGATTCGCAAATGTTCCAATACGATTACGCCGGCAACGCAGCACGTGAACATGGCGAACGGTACGAGATAACTATTTTGTAAGGCAGCCGGATATACGCAAATCGGCACAGCACCGTCTTCGCCCATCTCCCAAAACGCCGCCGCGCCCGCCAGAAACGTACACAACCATACGGATATGGACGCGGCCATCAATTGCCAACGTTGGGCCATGTTCGGAACGCCGTGTATACTAGTGTATCCCAATAAACAGCACGTGGATCTGTGATGAGACACCGCTACCGAACAGCATAAACTCACGTTCAACGCGAACAAAGCGGGCGCCATAATGTACATGCACAAATGGATGGACGGTCTCATTTCGTAGACTAGATTTAAAATCGATAACGATCCGTAACATAAGCATACTAGGAAATCGGCCATGCATAAATTGGCTACTAAGAAATTCGGTTGAGTTCTCATTTGTGGACGTAATACGAGGCATAAAAGCACTGTACCATTTACGATCATGCCTAATATACTCATCGATAATTGTATGATCAATGATGCGAATATCGATTGATCGAAAGTCATATCGATCGATGGTCGAGGCATACTTAAAAATCAAAATGAGAGGATAGCCCAATTTGGCTCTAATGGCAACCAACTAGCCAACAATCGGCTTCGACCCTTGGAAAAAGGCCTTGTATGAATGTCTAGCTAAAGCTAGGGCCATTTTATTACAATGGATCTCCCCTGGTGAGAGCCTTTAGACCCCCCGGCTCGTCTGTATTGCTGTTAATAAACGTACGATTGGCAGGCAACTTGTTCGACATTGACACGTGGAAAATTGCCCCTCAAGGTATCAGAAGTCATAAAATATACGAGGCTTATCGACCCGTGGATAAAGGCCTACATTGTGGATATATGGTAGCCCAACACGATAAACGTTGGGCTCAATAAATGCTTATTGAACTTGAGATCCGCATGGGAGAATGGGCACTCACTCTTATATGCCGTGAGAGAAAATGGGGGTCATTTTTATTGATCCCCATACTAGAACATTTACTTTGAGAAGTCATTGAGCATAGGAAATATGGATGGCTTTTTTTATCCATTATCACCTAAGACCAATCGGCGCAGCAGGTGAAGTCACCTTGGAGAAATCGAAGCGTGTTCATGAATAATTCATAAACGGAAACGGATTTACGACATTTGAATTTTGAAGCATAAAGTTTGCGTACAATGCGTGATAGCGTTGAAACAAAATCTTGAGTCACTTATTAGGCAAATACCGTAAATGCTCGAATAATTCCCCTCCTCCAGGACCCCTCGAAAAAAGCAAATTCCTATCCTTAACCATTGTTTTTTTGGTCACGATTAATTCCCCTCCCTAAGGGCCAATCGAAAAATTAATTCCCCAGGGGAATTAATCGAGCATTTACGGTAATGATCACTGATCAACCCCGATCGATTTCTGCATGCCAGTCTGCATGCAAGACTACAAGGTGTTATTTTAACAATGACTTCAAATACAAATGTTGATTCGCAATGACAGATGCAAAATTTTTATCTGCACGGATCACTTTTATCCAAAGCGTATCCATAATTGGAATGAGAAAAACTGGATTGCTTTTGAGCATGTGATAAGCACTGCAATTTGCAAGCATGCATTTATGCCGAAAATCTGGCATAAAAATTTTTGGTATTTTCATTCATGCCGAAAACTGCCATAAAATGTCATGGTATTTTCAAATAAACAACCTGGAAAATATCCATCATTGCAATGCTCATTATATTCATAATTAAATCTCGTATTGGATGGTTGTTCAGAATTCAGCTCCGGAGGCAAGTGGATTCATTGCAATATAATAATTTGAATATGATGCTGAATAAATTGCGCAATCCTACCCGAGATGCTTCTGCATGACTCCTTCCCAACGGACTGCCATGCAATGGGATAATCGACCGTGCTGATTCCCACGATGCAAACCAGCTTTTGTCTAACATGTACTAGCCATTTGGCGGTGCAAATTCATTAATTGCGTTTTGCGTATGCAAAATTTTTTATTCCAACCGAATCACGTTATCCATTTCACGGCGTATCAAACGGCTAATTGATCAAAATGAAAAATAGGCACGCGGCCTTTTTTGAACACGTCGAAAAGTCGTCGTATTTGTCATCCTATTCATCCATGCTCACGGAAGCGGAAAACATGTTTGCATAAAAGGAGAGCCTGGTTGTGCCTTATTCAGGGCCCATTTTCGTCCCCGAGTATTCCATTTTTAATCATACATGGAGAGCGAAAAAAGGGCAGCTTTACTCTTTTAGCCTTTAAGCCTGGCCTTGAGGCTAATTAAATTATTAATTGAAACTCTTTACCACGCCTCATGCCCCCGTATTCTACGCTTCGGGTCAATATGAAAAAGGCGTTCTCACGATGAATGCTTTTCATTGCCTTTGGTCGTGTTTTATGATATTTATCCCCCTTTATTTAGACCATTGCTTTTGAGAAAGGGCAGTTTTCAAGGCATGTGCCTTCGGAATGGTACATTCGGAAACAGCATGGATGATTATACCAGACCCAAGGGATACTGTAACCGCTTTTGGGAAGGCACCTTTGGCATGGATCACCTGGGCGTTTATTTTTCACCATTTGCATGGATTTATTCCTAGCCTACTGTAACCGATGGTTGGTGCATAGTAGGGATGCGCGGGTTGACCCGGCCCGCGGGTGACCCGTGGGTCGGGTCGGGCCGGGTCATAAAATTCGAGCTGGGA
>JAQIWJ010000846.1:0-15583 GCA_034695185.1 Discolaimus major
TAGCAAGCATCCTATAGGAAATGCGTCTTCTTATTGCAATTTGGAATGGTCTTTTCCTAATCCTAAAGCAGTATAAATCCGGCTTCTGGCGTCCTTTGGGATTTCCGAGAAAAACCGCCCATTAGCAGACGAAGTCAAGTGACTGAAGTTCAAACGCAATCACCCTATATCAAATCCGCGCCATACCTTTAGCATGGCTTCTGCTTTTCCGAGAAGGTAGAAAATCCGATGCATTTCATGGCATACTGTAACCGCTAAACTTCAAGAATTTCAGACCCTCTCGCAAGACTTTCTTTCAAGGAAAATTCAAGATGCAAAGATGTTTTCTTTACATATTAGCTATGCTGATTCCAAAAATCGCATTTATTTTGCTGTCTGATCGATAATCAGCAAGTTATTCAAATTATCGATTTTTTAAAATCGATTGCGGATCAATTTTGACGTGATCACAAGATAGAGCATCATCGACTCTATCGTGGAGCATGTATAAATCAGGATTATCGATTGATTAATGCCCTTGAGAGCGGCTCCGAAAGTTTCGATGTCGTCTATGCTAATTTTTGGCTTCACATTTTTCGTTCAAGGTGTACTGTAACCGCTACACAAGATCAATTTTCAAAGCCTCTCCGAACTGCAAAAATTGCTCAATTTTGGATATTTAAGCATGGATTCCTATATAAGTGAGTATTCTCTTTCTAATGATCGCATACATTCAATTCTGATCACTAATTAACAAATCGATCAAAATTATCGATTTCTGTAATATCCATCGGTGACCGATTTTAGTATGGTAGCTAGATAGAGCATCATCGACTCGATCTGGAACCATGCATTGATTGGGATTAACGATTGAATAATGGCCCTGTGAGCGCGTTCAAAAGTTCCAAATTATCGATTTTCAAATCGCTTCATCAAAGGCAATATATCAGAAAAATTGATCAGAAGCATGGTTGCTAGTATAATTAACCACGCTGAACAAGATGGCGTTGTCTAGTATTTTGATGAAAAGTCAGTATTTACGAATCTGATCAGAATATCGATTTTTCGAATTATCGAATTTTGGGTGATCATGTAATGATCAATCGGTAGAGCATGATCGATTATATAGCAAAACATGATTATATGCTATCTATCAACAGCTTTTTCGGCTAAAGAAGCCAAATTGAAAAAACTGATTTCGTATGCTGATGGACAATGTTTTTTCCCTTCTGATGTGACTTGCCGTCTTGGGTGTTTTCAAATAAGAAAGGCATCCTGTCGCATTCAAATTCCAACAATACACGCAAAACCATCAGATGAAGCATAAAATTTGCATATTCCGAGCAAAATTGTAGCAGTGATGACGAAATTGGCAATATTTTTGTGCAAAGTGAAAATGGACGATGCCGAATTGCATCCATCCGTCGTGCATGTCAATATGCAACCATTCAATCGATCACCATTATATACGAAATCACCGCACATATTCCCCATATCTTCTAAACCGCAATCACGAACGTAAAAGCTAAATCCGGTTTTTCCTAATAAGAAAACACGCTTTTGACCATTTTGAATTTCATGGAATCTTATTAGCTTACGATTTTCTCCGCGAATTTTTATACAATATTTAGCCGGGAATAAGCCTTGTCGATTTTTCTTGCCAGAAAAACAACTCTCGATATATGTGGCATTCGTGGAGTGATAAGGATCTTTACAATACGTATCACCATCAGCGATCGATACGCATCGATAGCATCCCAATGCTGATGCTGAAAATTGCGCAATTTTATAATATGCGATGATTCGGATTAGATTACGCAATTACAAGGCATTGCATTGATGAAACCGCAGTGCTGAATTCGACTGTGCAAAATTGCGCAATTCGAGAGACCCTCGCTGGCTACCTTACCAGGAAGCAAAAAATCATCGATCATGAGCAATAGTCCAATAAGGAATACACCAAAATTCACATAAAAATTCTGCATAACTCGCATGCGCAAAATTTCAAAACGATTTTAAATTAGCAGAATCATCTTTCGGGTCATAAAAGTATCCAAAGCACACTTCCGGGCATAAATTCAAAATTTCAGGAACTTGGTGAAATTCAGAAGCTGGCATGAAAAAACGTCTCAGACGAACCGAAGCGTGTAATATATGGAAAATTTCGATGGCCGAAGAGGAGTGCTTGTAAAAACGCCTCGGCTAGAAGGGACGATTTATTTGAGCATCACAAAACGACCCTCGGAGGTCTTTTCTTTTTAGAGTTCCCCCATATATAAAAGCTTATTTGTTTCATCGATCCTTCTTCTCTCCTCGGTTGGCCCAAATGTGCTTTTTTGTGTGTCAATGGAAAGGAAGCCTCCGGACATTCCAAGTCCAGTCAGGAGGTGGGAATTACCGTGGACGCATCTAACAAGCCAAGAGCCAACACCAAATTCGATTGGTGCTTTTCCAACAAGAATGTGTCACAATGCCTTTTCCCCAATGTCCACACGGACTGCTGACATTTTGAATGAGAAAAAACACAGAATAGGCTTGGATCAAATTCCTTCCGGCTATATCCTCAATGTTCAAGTTGAGAAATGAGAGTGACATTGAAAATTTGCTTTGCTCATGTGCGTGGAGATAATGGCAGTGAAATTTAAGGACAATAACCACAGCAGTATGCAAAATGCCTAATTGCAGACCTGAGCACTGGCAGATTTAGCTTGCCAAGATTTTTTATGCATTGATGTCATGCTTTCTCAAAAATTTACAGCCTGAACCCACATGTGGAATTCAATGCTTACCAAATGATGGCATACTCGAATGAACATCAATTTTGAGGAAAATTTAGCTATGCATAATCATTGGGAGAAAACTACAGTAACCCAGCACTGCATAGGTAGCCATGCAGGCTAAAAATCAATGATTTTCACCATGATCATATCTAGCTAAATACACCAATAACATCAGAGATAACGTGGCATAAGCCAATACAGGATCAGAAAACCAGACTGTTTCGATGCATAGAAATTTACGCGATAACAAATCAGTAATCAAGACATCGAAATATAAGTACGAAATCAACTTAGGTTAGCATCATTATTACAAAATCACCAGAGTTAGTACCCATTGTGCATCCTCAACTTTTCTCTCTTCATTCATTCTTCAGAAGATGGCCTTCAAGCGTTGATGCACGAACGAATCGTATTCCATTCACAATCGATCGCCTTGACGGCCGTCGCCAAAAAGGCCGTGCAGATTCGTGACATTCAATGCCTTCATGATTTTCTCCCAATTCTCGCACAGGACATCCATCGCATGATGCTTGAGATATTTCATCCCATCCATGAAATCGGCGAATTTGATCACGGCGAAACAGTCCTCCGATTTCTCCACGACACGTTTCCATAAGGCCGATCCGCAGGCATCTTTCAAATGTTTCAAATCGTACCGTTCAGCCGCGTGAGCCAATTCAATGACGGCGGCTGTCGTTGGCAAATCGGCGATTTCCGTTTGACCAACGCAGATGAACTCGATGAACTTCTTCAACGTATCCGTATCCATCGTGGAAAACGGATATTCGTCCGGGCTAGCACCATTCGCCGGCGGATGACGTAACATGGCCGCCAATGGTTCCGATTGCAAACAGATCGCCATTTAATGGCAGTAGAATACGACGTTGCCGTCTTGCGGAATCAATTTGGCGTCCGAAAATTGGTTCTCCGGATCTTCGATACTTGCGAATGCTTCACGCACGAAACTGCTGCACGGTAATGGCGTCGTGATGAACGGATCTTCCATTTGGAACGAGAATACGAAGATAGGAATTTTCAGCGAAAACGTGAATTCCAATGGTTCCGAAGCGTTGAGGCCGGTTTCCTCTCGAAACTTTCCCGAATCCCGAGCGCCAAATTTCGCACAGCCCCAACCGGGACTGTCACGCTTGAATACAACACCAGGATCATTGATGATGTAATTCGGCTGATGCGTTCCGTTCGGTTTCAATAAACCAATGTTGTACGTGACGCTTCTCAATTCCGGCATCGGTCCGTCGAGGTACGTGAAAAAAATGGCGAAGCGATCGGTGTCCTTGACCATTTGATCCGTCGTCGTAAAACGTATACGCCAGAATAACGGAACATTCTTGTAAGCCGTGGCGAAATAACAGCTGATATACTTCGAAGGCAATTTCTTGAATTCGGACCATTCGATTTTCAAAGTAGACGAAAATTGAGCATGCGTAATCGGCTTTTGAATGGACGCCATTTCGATGCACAAATTGAGCAGCAGTAAATTCAATCACTTGAATACGATGAATGGTAATAGAGGGTTAAAAAGAAGTTCGACGAAATTCCAGAGATAAAAATTCGTAAAAACCGGTTTGACTAAATGCCGCTCACCAGCAGACAGCGATTTGTTGCGACTGCTTACATCATCTCATCCGTGCTGTGCGAAATCGGCCATTTTCCACGAAAATTTTAGAATTTCCTTTGATTTTTGGAGAATTTCTGAATTTATCAGTTGATAATAATTATCCCCTGAATCCGCAAATTTGAGTGAAGGATTTACGCAGTATGGCTACGCCCGGAGATCAGGTAATTATTTCCAGAAGCCTTGTGGCTTCAGTTTCTTGAAAATTAGCTATTTTCCAATTCTAAATTTCTTGTTTTAGACTGAACGCGCTTTCCAAAAGCAACCAACGGTATTCTTGAATCGAAAACACGTTTTGGGCGTCGGCAAGAAGAAGTCGAAGAAGCCGTTACGTTGGGTTCGAAATATTGGTTTGGGTTTCAAGACGCCACGTGCGGTAAGTTGGATTTTATTTGGATTTCTGCACTTATGGGGGCATATGAAAATAATTTCTCTTGAAATCATGTTCCTTGATGGAGCGGTACTTATCCATTATTTTGAATTTGCATGGCCAAATATTTGGCCAAAGTTGTTTTTATCAGCGTTTCTCATAATCTTAAAAATTCTTTTTTCAGGCCATCGAAGGCACGTATATTGATAAGAAATGCCCGTTCACTGGCAACGTTAGCATCCGTGGACGTATATTGAGCGGCGTCGTGGTCAAGATGAAAATGCAACGTACCATCGTTATTCGACGCGATTATTTGCATTTCGTCAAGAAATACAATCGTTTCGAGAAACGGCACAAGAATATGTCCGTTCATTTGAGTCCATGCTTTCGGTAAGAAACTTTCTTTGACCATGCTGTGGTCACTCTCAAGCTCTTGTGTCCAGATCCAATCTGAACACGGTTCCCCTTTTTCAGAGACGTCAAAGTCGGCGACGTAGTGACCGTTGGCGAATGCAGACCCTTGAGCAAAACCGTACGTTTCAACACGGTGAAAGTCTCCAGGGCGCCAGGCACGAAGAAGACGTTCGAGAAATTTTGAATGGTGAAGTGATGCACGTTGAAGTTGCGTGATCGCGTTGTTAAATTTGATTTCGTTGATATGGAAATATAATGGACAGCCTAAAATCAAGATTTCTCTGATCATCTACGTACTGCAATGCAGTATCATATCTTCAATTATCTCTGTATTATCAGCATTTTGGAAAAGCTTATTATTACATATCATATTCACACGTTTAAAGAGCATCGAATTCTAAAATACGAATCACTGTCAAAGCATACGAAAGGTCATGATTATCGATTACAAAGTATAAAATTACAAGCAGAACCTACGGGATCATCCATTTCACTGAACCATGTCCATATTGATGTACGAGAAATCTTTGAAATTCTCTTGATCCATCGATTCCAATAATGCTCGATCGATCGGAGTCAGATGAGGTTTCTCCGAAGTGAAATCGTCATCGAAATTGCTCGTGTCCACTGGTGATGCCTGCAAAAAGTAAAGTTAGTATGGATATGGATATCCAAAAGTTGGATCATTGATCCAACAAAGTCAAAATCCACTTACGATCATGGGTTTAAACGGCGGCGGTATTTGTCTGGCTTCCAATTTCTTCCAATCGATATTTCTGAAGAATGGATGCGATCGAATCGGACCTTGTGGACAATCGGGCATTCCCAAACGAGTGGCTGGTGTTCGATCGAATAGCTGAAACAGGCGCAATGATTATCCAGATCCCAAGTTTGGATATTGCACAACTTTACATGATGCATACACCTGGCGGCGTCTTTGCTCAACCATTTCGGATATACTGGATGTTCGTTTTGAATGGAATAAAATAATTCCTCCTCGCCTTCGCCATGGAACGGTGATTGACCAGTCAACATTTCGTACATTAAGACCGCGAATGACCAGAAATCCACCGCGTGATTGTACTTTTCGCCTTTCAGAATCTGAAACGAGAAGCCATCATCATGTAATCGCACGATTGCGCAATCTGTTCGAATTGCACGCATGCGATGCATTGATTCTGGACTACCAAAATTGCGCAATCTGGATACACTTACTTCCGGTGCGATATAATCCGGCGTTCCGCAGAATGTCGTGGCCATACCGTTGTCACGACTCATCTCCGTTTTGCACATACCGAAATCGGCCAAATGCGCGTGTCCTTCGGCGTCCAAAATGACATTGTCCAATTTCAGATCTCTGAAATTGGAAAAGCGTTGATAGAAAGGGTTCATTTTAAAAAGCTAGACATTTGCTTCACAAAACTCACCTGTAGATGATATTTCGTTCGTGCAAGAATTGCAAACCGACCAATATTTCGGCCGCATAAAAACGAGCTCGAATTTCGTCGAATTTCTTGCACTGTTGAATATGATGCATCAAATCACCACCGTTCAAATAATCCATGACGAAAAATACGTAATCCTGAAAAAGGCCCCCAATCGTCATTATTCGTTTATCTCGAATACCGAGAATTGAATATACTTACAGCTGTTTGAAAACAACCGAATAATTTGGTCAAGAACGGACATTGCGATCCCAAAATGAGCACTCGTCGTTCGATGAACGTACATTCCACATCGTCGCCTTCCAAAATGACGTCTTTTTTCAGGCACTTTATTGCGAAGTGCTGATTCCGACCTTTCCATTCGCCCAGCATGACCTGAAATTCAAAATTCGCGCAATCTATTTGGCGGGATAGCCAAATTGCGAAATCTTCTTACCTTGCCGAAACTTCCTTTCCCCAGCACCTTGACGAAATTGAATTGACGAATATTCAACGGCCGCGTGTGACCAGCGTGTTGGACGTCCCTGAAATGGGGATACTGTAATGATAGGTCATATCAATCATATGAAAATACAGGGATAGTTGCGCAGAAAAAGCTTCAAATGCGGCTACAGTACGCCATAAAGCTTCAGAAGCTTCCAGAGACAGACCAGAGCGGTTAGAGTAACCAAGAAAGCATGCACAGCATAGCCAGAATTCAAAAATTCATACTTACACATCGTCTTCATCGCTACTGTCGTTATCCGGCAACGAATAGGTTTTACTTCGTTGACCCAATTTCAATTTCTTTGTGAATATCGACGGGATAATGCTGCGGTTAATAAAAAGCAAAATGAATGTTAGTTGTTGTTTTTTTTTGAATTCTCATGCTTTCTCATGGTTATTTTTGCAAGCTTCGCCCAGGCAAAGGCTTTGGATATTGAAAATTTTACACTTACTGAGTAACATCGCTCATTCGTCCGGCCAAATTCTGATTCCCTTTCTTATTGCTGTACATTGCTGCCGTGGAGGATAGAGAATAATTACTGGACCCGTTGCTGCCACCGCTTGTGCTGGACGTAGCCATACTTCCGGTACCGCCGTTTTGTTGATGCGAACACGTGCTGCTGCCCATGGATGTACGACGAATATCGGCCAACGCGTCGGCCAGATCCAATTGATTGATACCGCATAAATTGGCTACCAATTCTTTGCAACGATGGTGAACGTTGGTGTCGCAGACTGAAAAATTCAGCATTGCAATACTGTTGCAAGTGATTGCAACTGAGAAATTTGTTTTGCAACTTTTTTGCAAGTGATTGCAATTCAAAAATTCGCCTTGCAAACATGGAGTTAGTGATTTGCGATGCAAAATTCAGCATTGCCTTTAATACGTACCTTCACACTTGAGACCCTGCCTGAATAAACCGTACAACATTGACCCGCAGTGATCACAGAACGTCGGACGTTTATAATTGTATGGTTTGAAACGATGCGGAATGTTCAATTTGAACCGTTCTCGGAGCATCTGGAAAAAAATCGTTATTTAGAACCTGATCATGATTGAAAATTTTGGAATTTGCATATCCTAGGCTTGACAATTCGACCTTATCGCAGTCTTCATCCAGAATTGCACGACCATAATTTTCCATGCAAAATTTGAAGGAAGAAATCACTTACGAAAGTCTCATTCGAATCTTTGGCCGACCCCGGGCATTGACTCAACGTTTTCTCGTGGCATTTCTTATGCACCGTACAACGACATAATTGGCACTGATAGCCTTGCTTATTCAATCCCCTGAAAACGAAAGATACTTTCAGCTCCGGACGAGAATGCCTTAGTTTTTCACTTACCATAAGAATTCTGAACATATGGAGCAAAATGTCGGTTGTCGAAAGAATGTGGCAATGAATTGATGCCCTCGTACGCGATGCACTTTCTGATGTTTGATCGCTCCTCGGCGTCTTCTCAAACTGTGACCGCCCAATGCTAACGCGTCGTTCGAGCCGCCGCTCGGCAGTTGATGCGAATGAGTTGCGGACGCTTGCGAGCTACTCGACGACATGACAGTCGACGATGAGCTGGACGAAACGGGTGACATGGTGGCGTCTTTCAAATTAGCCGGTGCCGATGACGGTGATGTAATGGCACTGGTCGAACACGCGGCGGCCACAGGGCTGCTCACTTTCTCCGTATATCCGCCATTCTCTTCGCTCGAATTCGATTTCCGAACGTATCGGACTTGCGTCAGTACACGACCGCCTGGTCTGCATTTAACCTGCAAAAATGACCCATTATTGAAGCGGTCCATGCCCAGGGTCTTCTCAGACCCCTGCATGCAGCAGAAGACGCAAAATTCAAATTTATCAATTTACCCATAAATTAGTCACACCATCCGATTTACATTTCTTGACGAAATCGTGTAAACGTAATGTGGATTCGGCCATCGATCGATCACCGTTCATAATGACGATTTGTATTACACGACCCGGGTAAAGATGAGTATCGAAGCATTTATTCTCCGGATAAAATGTACTTTTCTTTTGTACCAATTGCGATTTGTGACCTGAAATATTCAGGAGTGATTAATATGCAAAAATGCACATTTTTTGCTGCATGGCATTTTGCCAAGCAAAATGCAAACTGCAAAATATGCGCGACAGCTTGAAAACATTTGAATTTCTGACATGTCATTCATTAAATTTGATGTATATGGAAACACCCCGGATGGCATAAATGATTACCCATGATGTCATGTGAATAGAAAGTAAATAGAGAAACATTCCCAAACCCTATGCTGTGTCCTGCGCAATATAGAATCTAGCTCTACCGCAGGTGCTGATCAGCATCTGATCAGAACTGCTCATTTTTCAAAATCAGCACGCATGATCGTAAATTTAGCCCAAAAATCAGCAACCATACCCGGCACATCCAATCGTTCTTTGATATTCACCGCGCATTTCAACGTATCCAATCCGCTTCCAGCATCACCGTCATTCTCGTGAATGGATGATGATTTCAAATCCGACGGTAAATCGATTTGTACGAATTTCATACGAATATATCCATCCGGCGTCATGTCTGCGTAATCGGGTTCGGTATTCGTCTCGATCAACCACTCTTCAGGTGGTGTATCGAAAATGACGGCCTGAAAATTGGCCCAGATTTAGTGGCTGAATTTTGCACGATCATTCTGTAGACACTATGCAAATTTCGAGTTTTTCTCTCCGAGACTGAAATCGATTGCCCCTCGCCTCGGGAGAGAGGATGGGACGAAAGTGTCAAAAATCTACGCCTTAGCCTAAGGAGGTTGCCAATGGGCAAAAATTCCGAGCTTGGAAAAGAGGCGTAAAATTGTCAGCAGTCGGGGAGAAGAAGGAATCAGAAAAGAAGAATCTTTCTCAGCTTAGCTAAAACTTCAGCATTCCCAGCTGCCTTGATTCTCACACTCGACGCAGCAGCCGAGCCGGAAAACTAGTCGGCAACTTTTTGTGTACATATAAAGCGAAGATACACGCCGTGCAAAAATCTCTCCACACCACCCAACACTGTTGAACTAGTTTCAAATATACGCCGACTGTACGAAAACGAAAAAGGACTACTCTCTCGACTGGATGTGGAGAAAAGTAGGCGAAAACTTTTCTACACCAACCAACGCCCAATATTCGCAAAACTTGGCTCAGCACTTTGAATCACATCCTACTCGAGAAATGGCAGGTTGGGCTGGGAGTGGGTGGTCGATGAAAAGTCAGCAAATTTACATCCAAATCCAGTCGACTAAACCAACGTGACTTTAGATAAATGATAAGGTCTTTTAAATCCTACGCATCGGAATTGCGCAATCCATGCCAGAAGGCAAGCATGCTGAAAAGCCAAAGCCATGCTTTGAGCATGGTTGAACTAACTTCGACGAATTTTCCAGAAATCAGCGAAACCAGCATCCGCAAAAATGCCTCTCCCACGGAATACCTGACATGTAAACCTATGGAATTTTTCAGACGAGAATTCGAGTAATTTTCAAAAAAACAACAACCAAGAACCCTGCTCGAAAGATACCAGGAATGCCTAACCAGAAAAAAAGCCCACTCTCTGACATTCGAAAAATGCCAGGTGCTGAAAAATCAGCATAAACGAAAATAGCATAAAATCCATACCGTAAAAGGGGCGTAACTGGCGGCTAATACATTTTTGGACAGCAAAGCGGCTACAGTATGCCCACCGAACGAGGAGGCGTCTTGCGGCGGAGGAAAAGAGCGAGTAAAATCGTTACACTCCTCTTCGGATGAGACGAAACTCAACGCGACGTCCGCGTCTTGAATCGGTGCGGAATGTTCGATGATTTCTTCATTGGGAAGTGCATTAGAATCCATACGTGCACTCAGGAAAAGCTAATGTCCTCAGGGTTCCTAACGAATGTTCGGATGAAGTTTTTGAATTAAGCTTTTCACAATGTCCTTAGATGATCAACAAGGAGACGAAAATTCGGAGAGACGAATGGGAGAAAAGCCGAGGCTAAAAACTGACCGCACATCCCACGGTTAGGGCCATTTAAAATACAGTTTTGTTTTTCAACTACCGGAATTGGGTTAGATTTTTTCAGGAAAAACTACTCCTAGCCTCATTAGGAGACTGGCTAATTTCCCTGAACCGTCTGGAGAAAGTAGACGGAAACACTTTTAAAGAACAATGCCTGATTTCCTTCCTCACGCACCAATCGAATTCCACGAAAGGCGGCATTTAGAAAAAGGTTTAGCTAAAAATCACTGCCTTACCATAGTAAAACTGGCCATGCTTATTTCTCTACAAACTAGCCTAGATCTAATTCGATTCAATTTTCAAGCTTCTATCTTCGAAGCTTAGGGCTAGAGAAGCTGGAGGAAATGACACCGGTGGAATAAACTGCCCACCCAAATCGACGCTCGTAAAACTAACACCGAAATAAAATTTGCCAACGCGGAAATCATTCCTCACACTCCACGAGAGAGCCAGGAGGAATGAATCAGTTGGGCCTAGGGTTAAAGTACTTCCGGTCGTAAAAATACATCTGCAGGCACCCCCAACATCTGCTATCCCATTCGATTGGGAGAAAAAAAGTGGTCACAGAAAAACTACAATTTCTCACAGGCTAAAGGTCTGGGCCGGGTTATTCGAAGGACTTGAAGTTAAAGTCCGACTTTAAAGATAAAGTGGACTTTAGAGGTCTGTGGTCAGTATAGGCTAAAGTCCACTTTAGGGAGTTAAAGGACCTCGCCAGGATCTTACGGTGGGCTCGGGATTACCTTTAACTTGAAGTCCTTCCAATAACCCGGCCCTGATGGGCTAAATTTCGGCCTAAATTCGCGGTGCCAGGCTTTTGTTAAACTGATTTCTAGTGAAACTGAATAAAGACTCCCGCCCGAAGGAAAGAGTAAAATGTCAATTTAGAGGAAATCACATTTTCTCATCGATCGATATTCGAATATTGACTAAAAGACGAACCCCAGGAAAAAAGGGTGGAGAAATACGAAAATGTGGAATGCGTAAAAACAAGCGTCCTATGACCTGTGAAGATGGAATATGACGTCAACGTCCATTAAAAATTCTGGACATGCAAAAACTATGACGTCACGCACCTGCGGTGACCTCATCAACCAAGCCCCTCCCCTAAATTCTGGCATACTGTACTGGTAGATGGCGAAAAATCCCTATCATCCTCATCTAGGAAAATACCACAGCTATTTGTAAATTCTCATCACGCCTTAAGCCAAGTAACGGAAATAGCCATTCGAAAACGCGTGAACATTTTCCCAGAATAGGAGAAAGCCTAACGCCGAAGGCAAAACGGGGCGGCGAATAGCTAAAAAATTCGATTAATCCCTTCGAAAGGGCAAGGCCAGACATTATACGAGTCGTCTAGAAAGTTTACGCCGCTTTTTCCACTCAGTCAACACATGCCGAAGCCTAAAATAGGCTGTGATGAATTCGGATGATTCAAATCCAACGATCGCACGAGAGAAATCACAGGACACGAAGCCACGCAATGAGTGAAGAACCAAAAAATGGACATAAACGATCTAAAAAAATGACTACGCATATTCGCAGCCATATACGATGGGATTGGCTATTTTCCATGTCATTGGAAGCCATGCGAATTTTCAAACACGCATTTGAAAATGCTGGTTCATGAGGGTAAAAAGTGCACTGCACCGGTTACAGTATGCCAGGAAGCACGCACCGCTCTTCCAGAGCGGTTACAGTAAGCCTACTAGGCTTGGCAGTCAATCAATATTTGCATGCGATGCAAGCAATAGCTACAGTAACCCGAAAACTCTCGATGCCTCACCTGAACAATCTTATTGAGTAATTTCTTATGGAACCATTTGACTTCTACAATCGAAGCCGAATCACGCCTCTCGTGATTCCTATACGTTGTATCGTCCGCATCAATCGATTGTGATTTCCTCATTTCGATTAAATTCATTTGCGAAATTAATCCAGGAGAAAATCTGCCACCCTCTGAAAATAACCCCGACACTGAATTAGGAATTTTTAGGCCTGGGTGATGAGTTTTTGGAGGTTATGTTCAGTCGGAGTCTTTAGGCTAGGTCTGGATCGGAAGTAGAAGCTAACTCGCGAGTTTTCCACTCGAATGGGGCGCAACCCCATTTTCAGCTTTTATCCTTCTTCTAAAAGGGAGGGGGAAAATTCGATAGAACTCTACTAAATACATGGGCGTATAATTTTTGAAGGATTTCTCACCCCATACATAGGTTGGTGAAACATGGGAGGAGAAAAGTTCAGCAAATGTACTCGTAAGACTTCCGCCCTTTTCATGAGGATGCGAAAAAGACTAGCTATGATCATGTACGGAAAAGCATATCCCATGTTTTCTTCCCTCCGAAGGGGTGTCCGGAAATTGCCCGCAGTCATCATGGACGAAGAAAGAAGAACATGCCCCTTGGTATTTTTGCTGTACATAATCTTCCATGTCTTCCTTCTCTCCCCTCAATCGAGATGGAGGAAAATCGTGTACTCACAACCGTATCACATGGCTCGTTCTCAATCAATTGAATGATGAGAAAAATTTCGGAGCCTCCTTTTTTCGGGCAACCCAACCCGATGAAGGAGGGGAAAAAACCTTAGTAATACGAGTATAAATCAAACATGCTTTCAACATTGCTATCCAATTTCCAAGCTTGTAAAAATAGCCAGTATTCAGCTAATTGCCTCACGTACTCTTCTGCCTGACCCTCCGGTCCATAATTGACTGATGGCATTTGGGGGGGGGGGGGGAAGCAAATGCGGTCGTTTATCATTTTTGCATAGCAATTATCAATAGCCTAGCAAAAAATTCAGTGAAGCCTGGAAAAAGGCATTCAATTTACACAAAAGCACTGATTTCAATGGGAAAAATGCTAATTATGCCCTTGATAAGCCATCAGTATTCACGATTTTCCTAACGAGCATTGCAAAATTGCCTCGTTTGGCATGTGATTTTTGAAAATGCCATGAAATTTAGGCGTGTAAAACCAAAGAAGACCCTCGGGGTGATTGTGGATCGTTTATTTTTATACGCTCATGATTGGACCGTAGGGAATTTTTCGACTAGACGGTTGGTATTCGATCACAGTCAAAAAGGACGCTTGACTTTGAATCGTGCGTGTCAAAATGGATTTATTACCTTTGAAAGATAGCCCTTTTAGCCGGGCCTAAAAGGGCTTGCAAAATTGCATAGGCCTGTTTGAAAAAATACATTTGAACTTTGGACTGGAAAGAGCAAAAATCCTGCGTGAAAATGTGAATTTTCCGACGCTTTGGCAACAGAATCTTGATCGATCGATTTTTGGCTTTTCCGATTCGATAGGGGGTTTAATTGACAAGTTTATACACAAAATCGACTACGCTGTATCGACTGATCAGAATCTGATCATTCAAAACTTGATATATCAGCAATCGATAATTACGAACAACGTTGTCAATATCGATCGGAGATGGAAACGAATGACACCGGTGGATTCTCCGAGGTCGATTATCCTAAAATCCGTGCTTTGATCATGAAAATTGCACAGATTTCAAAATATGAAATTTTGGTTAGCGGTTACAGTAACCCACGATAATTGGGGTCCATTTTTCTTAATCAAGGAGTGATCTGAACTACAATTAAAGTTATATTCCTATACAATCGATCCTGCTCTATCACTTGGTACTGCTGAAATCGACCAGAAATCGATATATAGGAAATCCATCGTTCTAATCAAGTTTGCGAATATCGATCACGCATCAAAATGAATATGATTTTTGGAGTCAGCGTGCTTAGTTATCGCAGAAAATATCCATTTCGAGCATGAATCAAATCAAAAATCGATTTTTGAAATCCCAATGTGGCTATCCCTAGCACGTGATCTTTGATCGATGATTATTTTGCAGAAAATAGAGCAGGGTTAGGCAAATGGATACATTTTCCTGCATAATTGATCATGCTCTATCGATTGCTGAAGTCAAAATCGATCGATCACGCTTGTACCACAAATCGATATTTCTGATCAACTTTTGAAATACGCGTCCTGGAGAAAAACTAATGACACCAC
This sequence comes from Discolaimus major, assembly GCA_034695185.1. NCBI lineage: Eukaryota > Metazoa > Nematoda > Enoplea > Dorylaimida > Qudsianematidae > Discolaimus > Discolaimus major. The sequence goes on from JAQIWJ010000846.1 coordinate 15,172, forward strand.
GGTGATCAGCCTGTCAATCTAGCCTAGAAACCATGCTTTCAGGGCACCGATCACGTAAATTACCGAGTTTGGAGGTTTTAAAATTGCTATGCCTCACCACGTAATCTTTGATCAATGATATTTTGCACAGAATGAAGTTAGACGAGGTAATTTCTGATCAAAATGGACATTACCACGAGATAACTCATGGACGATTAGTTCCATTCAAATTTCAAACAGTGCAAATGAAATATAATCGCGAAATGTCGATTGGTAATCCCCAATCGCAATCATCAATCAGACAGATTTCCTGCTCCAATTTTACCTCATCACACGAATACATCAGATCATCAAAGAAACGCATTAGTACGAGTTCGAGAAAAGCGAGAATTGAATCAGAATCATCATTTTTTGATCATTCGCATCACACCCA
>JAQIWJ010000847.1:0-15557 GCA_034695185.1 Discolaimus major
CGCACATTTCCCGTCCCCGCGGACTGGAGTGCCAACGGGCTGCGGGTTCGCCTAAGGTAATTAAAAACAGGGTTTAGTCAGTCACTAGCTTATTGCTGTCAACCTGAGTGAGTCATGATTTCCAAAGGAATGACTAAGTATGCTAAATTCAGAGCCTTAGGAAATCATGAGACAGCACCATTGCGAAAGAGTGACTTGGGTTTTCTTGAAACATTTATCCACCTTGCAAGCATGTTTTCATTCATTCTATTGCGGTTTCTGAGACGTGCTTGCTTATTTGATGCTTCTGTATTTTTAGTTGATTTCTCTGGAGCAGGCTAAAACCAAAAGTTTTTCTATCATGTTGCCAATGAATCTGATGGTTGCTGTATGTGATCAGAATATGGGTTTCCAAAAGGGCAATGAAAAACCATGGCCATGGCTACCGTAAGCATTCTCATTCTGACCAAGATGATGATAATGGCAAGATGAATTTTAGGAAAGAGATTGGTTATTTTGCAAAGATGACCAAACGGGTGCAAGATACAAGTAAGCGATTTAAAAATATCTTTTGCCTTGAGAAATCTTTACACGTATATTTTTCAGCCAAGAAAAACGCTGTGATTATGGATGAGCAGACGTGGAATAATATTCCATCTCAAAATCGACCATTGAAGGAACGATTGAATATCGTGATCAGTGCATCAATGATGGCAGAGTAAGATGGAAACTGCCTTATCCCACAAGGTAAGCATTGATTACCCATTTCAGGGATGGAATCCATGTATTCAGAACATTCAATGAGGCCATGGAATACTTGAATTCTGAACCTGTGCGCAATGAAATCGAAACCATTTGGAATGCTGGTGGTGTAGAAATTTATGCGGTAAGCAATCAGGCTTTTCGTGGAAAATGTACACAGTCTCCCCGAGTTTTCAGCTTGGATTGAAGCATACGTCATTCAAGCGTCTGTACATTACACGAATTTTTGGCGAGTTCGATGCTGATACATTCTTCCCAAACGTGGATTGGGATAATTTGGCACTTGTGGAGTAAGTACAGACTTTTTATAATGCGCGTATGGCGAGATCATGACAAAATAAACCAACGATCTTTCAGTGACCCTGATGTCCCCATAGGTACCCAAGAAGAAAAAGGCATCAGTTATCGATTTGATGTTTATGAACGTAAATAACTGGATCACTAATTGTGGGATTTACTACTGTTCAGAAAATGACATTATTCATTACTTATTATTTATTAGTATACCCAATTTTACATCCGAATTTGACACTTATTGAAAATGAAAAATGACGAATAAAAACATAAGCCAGAGATTATGCAGTTTGACAAATGCTTACTGCATGTCGTGCAAAGGTCATTCTACAGACGAATAATGATCTTTTTCATAGCAGGTTAAACAATTTCAATCAGAGTCTCAACATTAAACACATGCATTGCATTGAGTTTGCTGAAAGGATCGACCAATATCTCATCAGCTGATCAAACACGCAATTGAATGAGCAGAAAGGCAATAAATGGCAAATTCAATGCTTGAACAAACTCCTATGCTGCATTGAATGATCTTGGAGGTGACTTTGTCATCTTTATTTTTATAACTTCTGATCACCTGATCATGGTGGATATGACGAAATAACTTCTCTGATGAAACTTTCACATCTGTTTTCAAAAAAAGGAACAAAAATATTCCACATTTGCTTCTGACCATTTTGATGTCTGTTAGAATTAATCTATCCAGCAAAAATTATTACCATTCGTCACACTATTACTTGATATTGATCTACTGTAGCAAAAGAAAAAGGAGGTCCGTTGGGTTATGAGTATACTTTGGGCTATACCGAGCCCAGCACGAATACACCAATGGCCTGGAGCAGCTGGTCAGCTGCTTGCCTCTCTGGCGGCCGCTGGTGCCGGTTCCACCACTTCATTCGCACTTCCGCGGCGCCTCCTAATCATAGAAGTCCTTCGTAGTTGCATTTATAACTAAATATTGCACTGAAACCTATGCGCCTGGACACAAATTGCCCAGCGCCATCTGTTGGAAATTTGCAAGCTTTCATGAACTAGTATGCTGTTATGGTTTTATGGGAACACCGGAATTTATCTGTGAATGTTAAAAAAGGGAAAGTTGAAATACCATATCAATGTACTTTGCCGTTGCAGAGTGAACATTCAATCCAACGGCCCTTTGGATGCGTAGTCTGTTTTGCCTTTATGATGGACGCTTGAAAGCCAGTTTGGTTCACTGAAGTGTGGCCACCGCCCTGAAAAACAACTGGAAATTGAAAAATCTAATTGTGAAGAAACCAGAGATGAAGTTTGGCCTGGCATATGTTAGCAAACGCTACCGGCCTCATGTGGCTGCTGGTTTTTTGCATCCAAAAGTGACTGAACATGTTGGTGATAGTCTTGAATTCATGAAGCTGCATAAAACGAGTTTCATGTGATTTTCACTGATTTATTTGATCCATTTGCAAATTGTACTGGGATAGTCTTTTTTTGTTTTTCTAAGCTACGGTAGAACATGCTGCATGTTTGAAAGTGCACAATTCTTACAAATTTTATGCAGGAATTTGAAATACGTAAGTTAGCATGCAATGCAGCCACTCCTGCGCACAAGTTGCAATTAACATGCAAGCATGACTGCAGCGTTTGCCTGAATTGCAACTAAACCCTGTTTTTAATGACCTTAGGAGAACCCGCAGAAAATTGGCTTTCAATTTGCGGGGAGTGAAACCCGTGAGCACAGGCCATGTTAGAAAGATTCGTTGCTGTTTATAATAAAATTCAAATATCTACAGTATGACTGAAAACTAACTGAACCTATTCTGACAGGGTTTTATGAGATATATTAAATCAAAGTGAGCTGAAACTCGAGATTTATCCTAACTGAGGTATGCGGAAGCGAATGGTTGTGTTTTTAGGTCATTGTCGAAAAATGACCTGTGAGTGACCATTGGGCATACTGACTCGTCCAGCCGCCATGCTTAAGTGTTGCTGACCATGGTCTGCTATATCAGAAATTACAGAATGACCAGTGGTCAATTTTGAGTGACCATGAAGAAATGTGCAGTGGCCACTGTACACTATTTTCCGCGTCTGGTCGTCATTCTAAATGTCAAGTTTCAGCTTTCTATCTCAAATAGATCATGAGGAAACCTTGTTCAAAGTTGTTCGGTTGCTTTTTGGGCCTACTGTAGATATTTGAATTTTAGTATAAACAGCAACAAATCTTTATAACCAGGCCTGTGCTCACGGGTTTCACTCCCCGCAAATTGAAAGCCAATTTTCTGCGGGTTCTCCTAAGGTCATTAAAAACAGGGTTTAGTTTATATTCAGGGTGGCGATCGTGTTATTATGGTAATGACTATCCACCAATAACTTTCCACAACTGTATTTTTCATTTAAGTCTAACGTGACAGACATTCCAAAGCCAGTCCTATTCTATTGCCACAGAGAACTGGAAATGCCGCCACCTACTACCGCAGCTTCCACTGTTCGTACCAGGTCGATCACAACTACCAAGACAAAAAGATCAACAACTACTCGCAAAAATTACAGCCCTGACGACATCTATGATGACAATAAAGCTGAATCTAGCAAATTATCTATGATCGCAATCGTCGCATTGGTCATGTGGTATTTGTTCTGATTGACAAATTCAAGTTTAATGTAAATTGATTGCAATAACTATGATTTGGTTTCAGTAAAATATTTCAATAACCGCAAGAAACTTTTGCTGACCACAAAAATAATGATCTCCTGTGCCAGAAGCCAAGAATATCATTTCTTGCATTAGACCCATGCAAAGAATTTGAAAAATGAGAACAGAACGAAAGCGGTTACAGTGCAACTGAAACAATTCAGGGCCAGTCAGTAGGACATGGGGGAAGTGACATGTGCCAATTCAATTTTTCTGAATAATCACCATGGGCGGATTCTGACACATGCACCTGGTAGTCCAATCAATGAGCAGCCCTGTTTTTCGCAAATCGTAATCAAAATATCGAAGCATGCATACTTTTTATTTATAATATTTAGGAGAATAAAAATTTATCAAGATCTTCTACATTTCTAACAGCACACAAGCCAGAAAAACATTCATTCTACTTTGGCTATTGCTTTGAAAAGATTAAGGCATGCTCGTAATTAGGCCTTACAAACATGGTAAATGTACAGGATAAAATGAGGGACAAGTTTAGCTCACTCATCAGAGCAAGTTCTATCCTTTCATCAAAGCCTGTTTCCACGTTTTCCATCAGCCGGCCAGGAGAAGGAGAGAGAGAGAGAGAGAGGGCGTTCAATTCGCATGACCGCATTAAATTCCTTGCACTGTTGGCCGTGTTCCAAATGCTTGACAAGCCATTCGATATTGGAAGTTTATACGTAGTCATTAGTGCTGGGGAAGGTCTCGCGAGAATGGCCAGTTTAATACTAGCGTCAAAGTAGTGTATCCAATGGAAGCCGATTTGATGGAGAAAAAAGAGCGAGCTATACTCGGGGAAAACTAGATGCTGGACAAAGTGAAAGGCGTTGGCCCGAGTCGGCAATGTATGGACATTGTCGAAGCTTAGATAAAAGCTGAGTGAAGAAAAGATTGAACCTTTTCCTCCCATCATATGGTGTGAGTGGGCGGCCATGTTACTGCTCATAAGCCTATTCGTATTATTCCATGCGAATTTTGTGCATGGAAAGATTACTCCTTCTTTCAATGAGACGAAATTCAAGCACTTTTTGGACGAAATTTGTGGAGAAATTTTCAAACCTCAACACAAAGGAGGTGGAAAATGCAAATATTTCGTTGGCTGTTGTTATGATCGAGGTGTAGATGCGTTTTGTCCAACGAATGCAACTGTTCAACCAGCGTGTGAACCGGAAGAAGATATTAGGCTAAAAATTCCAAAGCCTTCATGCGTGTGTAGTGCAGGAAATGGAGCCAAGATTTATGGCAACGCATGTTCCAGTGCGTATTTCAGATGGAAATTTATGATTACATTATGGCCTATTTATCTATTAGCTTATAAATTCTATTAGTGATAGCCAATATTTTATACAAATAGAATTTTATGATAGAATAGATTATGATATGTGAATTTATGTAGGTACATTTTTAACGTGCACATAGAATTTTTGTGACTTTTTATTCGAGTATGCTTTCAATCATGGTCAATCTGCTAGAGTATTGATACCTGATTTCAAAATATACTCATGTGCTATTGATTGACATTTCTTATTCAAAATAGACATCTTGCAAACTGGTCAAAATCGCATAATCGATCAAGCAAGATCATATAATCAAAACTTTAATCATACAAGATACGATACATGCTACACATGCCCAGATTGATTTTTCTGCTTATCCGCCACCAGATAATCAACCAATGATAAAATTAATTGAACTACCGTCATGAGTGTACACCCTAAGAATAATCCCAATGTTCCACCAACGTTGGATACCAAATCGCTGAAGGACATTGTGGTCACTTCCTCCCACGTGGTCACTCCACCTTGTCCGACCGCTTGATGTTTGATATTCAATTGAATCAGTGACAAATTCTCCTTGACCAAATTCTCATCCACATGTGACGTTTGGAATGTTAAATCGTACATGAACTTATCGCATTCAGGTTGGCATAATTTATAACAATGCTTGGTGTGTTCATTGCTGATTTGAGTCTCTGTGAGATTCTTCAGAGTCTCATTGATCGCTGTGTCATTGAATAGGCCAGTGCTATTCTTCAGCTGGTCAATCCAATTGGAATATGCTAATTCTTTCATATCCTGACTGTTAGTCTTATTGCTAGCATTCCTGAATCCTTCTTCCTTCAACAGGTGGCCAATAAATTCATCCAATCTATTCGCAGTCTGATTCGGATTCATTTGTGCCCACTTGAAATCAGGATCAGCCTGTCGGAAGCAATCTTGTAAGCATATTTTCTTATCGTAAGCAGGATCCGTGCGATGATCGATGCATGAGTTCAGCATAATCATACGTTGTATGTTAATTTTCAAATAATTGAACGTGAACGGGGGCAAATAGAACGATGGCATATTGTCTTCCAAATTCGATGTTATGTCGAATTGCCACGCGTTGAGTGTATTCGAAAATACGCCATCACCATTATATGTATTGAAAAATTTCAAATCAACTACACTGGAATTCCTGGTTGCCGGTTTCAAGTACAAATTATAGCAGACACCAATTTCGTCCAGGACTTTCTCCACTGAATCTTCGCATTGCGTGCATTCCATGTACAAAGTATCATTCTCTGAATTGGATTTTGATAAATTCGATGCCATATCGATGAAATAATCGGCCAGTGATGTATAATGTTGTTCGTTGTAAAATTTTGTAAATGAATTTCGAGTCGATATCAAATCGTCGGGTAATAATTTCGATTCAATTTGACGTTTGAATAAACGTGGTGCGTATGATAACGAATATTTTAAACCGTCCATTGAGATGCCTGATGACATGGCATCTTCAGTATTAATCCACCACGGTGGGCATACGACTAATTGCGGATATTTGTAAGAATCTTGCATATCCAATCTGATCTAGAAAATCGATATTCAAAACTGGTGGATGGCGCACAAACATGTTGCTCACTTTTGTGGCTGTCCTATTTTCCAAATATTGTATAGTGTTTTTGTAAATATAATACGTCGTTCCAGCCATACCCAATAGCATCAGGATGACCCAAAATATCCTGAGCGTCTTATGCCTATATGTGACGGCATCTCGTAATCCAATTATGCCCACATTGTCTGCCATATGTTCTGTCAGCTTTTCTGAAAATTGATCGAATCATGGTTATGTATACCTGTGGTACTATTCGAAATTCATACATACTTTTAGTAGCATTATGACTAGCTTCAATGAGGATAATCCTGTCTTGCAATTGGCGTAATTCTTGTAGAACACGGTTTAGAGGCTGCTGAATAGATTTCTTCTGTGGTTTCTTGCGGAAAAGTCCATTTTTAATATCCATTGTCAAATGGGCAATTTGCTTTCAGCAGCGCGCATTAAAGAAATTGGACTGGATTTATAAAACACTGGCTGGACAGTGATTTTTATTATTGGCTGATGCATTGTCTTAGGAATTACACTTACCGGTTTGAATCAACATTATGTAGGAAATTTTGTTGAAACAATTCCACTGTCAATATACACATGTCAGTATGAATTTGATTAATTGCACTCATGCTCATGAGATCAGCAGATTGGCTGGTTATGAGTGACATTTTTCGCTGCAGGTTATCCAAATTTACGTGTGCATTATCATGAAGCTTACTTTTGCAACTAATCAATACGATTGCGCAATGTTGAATCTATTGTGCAGCTTAGAGATCGAGTACAAAATCTGGTTCAATTTAGAAGTGATGTAGGTTGCAAATTTTGAAATATAGTAGAAGTTGTCTACTATGTTCTAGTAGATGCTGCTTGTTTATTTGAAGCAAGGGAGGGGGGATTGGAAAAGGCAGCTGCTTTTGCTGATTGGCTATTCTCTCCATCGGTCATACTCCAGAAATATCTCGCATTATTGAAATGTAAATCCGAAGAAAGATAGAAGCCATGGAGATCAGGCCTATTCGCACCTGCTAATGTAAGTAGATTATTGAACTTGATCTTCTTTTCATTAAGCTCGTATTGAAAGAGTAGGTTTCGCATTTCGGCCTGTTGCGTGAAGCGCATGATGGTTGAAAATATCATATCTCTGACTTCCTTATTCACATTTGAACAAGTTCAGTGACAATTTCGCCTGATATCACGAAGACAAGGATCCAGTGCACCTCTTCGCACCACATTATCACACCTCGTCATTGTATGTTCGGTTTTTTTACAATTGAGTATGCTTGATCTGTTTTTATCATTATCCGAAAAGAGCACCAGTATAAAAATAGAAAATATTTTCATCAGTGAGTCAGTTGCTACAAGTATTATTATCATCCGATTGTGTACTACGCACGCAGGTACTGATTTTATTTTTGCTCCTTGAAAGCAAAGTCGTCATTGGTTTGTGTCCTGCCTGCTTGTTTTGGTAAGTTTAGGTAGCTTTAGCCTAAAAATCAGCATTGCCAAGGAAACAGGGGGTGAGCCAAGATTGGGCTGGCACGAAACCGATTCAGGCTGGGCTAGGAAACTTGTATAGTGTTTGGCTACAGTGTCACCCAGGCTCTTTTTCTAATGTGGCCTTCCTACGCATGGCATTATCAATGTGGCAGCACCTAAGCAGCTTCCCGTGTCAGACGTGAGCAATGTCACTGACAGTTGTACATGGTACCATGAAGCCAGTGTTCCAGTGCACCTCTTCACCTGCTACATCATCACTCCTTGTCATTTTACAGTCGTTTTTTGCTTTGTATGATGCTTGATCTGTTTTTATCCTCAGTAGAAAAAGCACTGGCATAAAAATACCAGATATTTTCATTTGTGGGTCGTATACCGTATTTATTCGAATACACGCCGCCGCGGCGTTTAGGATTTCAGAGGTCAATTTTCTGCGGTGTTTATTCGAGGGAGGTCTCTAATATTTCAGTGGTCAGTTTGGTGGTGTTTATTGTACACACACACTACAGGTATTAGCCACTCTAACTTGAAAGCAAGTGCCATAGCTAATAAAACAAGACAATTTCAAGCCGTAAACACAATACAGTAATCAGAAATTACACAGATTCATATATCAATATCAGTAATACTCGTATTTCAAATATGAATATAATGATGGTTTCTTCAAATTGTGAGTCGAAGGCATGCGCATACCACTGCACTGATCATAGCTGAAAAAAACGATCTGTAAAGTACTGTTTTGAAATATCACAACGCAAATGCTGTGGTTTGGTGGGTGATGTACTGATGAATGAGTGGCTATTCATTCCATATGAGTACAATTAACGATAGCACTTTCCATCGTCACAATTAATTTTCTATCGTGCCAAACAATTTTATGCTGCCATTCGGCAAGCAATCAAGTTTATCGCCTAGACATTTTATTAGCCTTTAATTTGACTTTTTATATCCCAACAGTCCTAAGCAAATGGTGCATGGAAATTTCAAGGTCATAGCAGCTTTTCAAAAAACTTATAACCATCCATTAAATTTTTGTAGGCTTTTGGCTCCAACCTACAGTCTACACACGCCTAAATCCTTATCTAAATGAGGGCTATGTTTGTGAACTTTGGCGGATCCTACTCTATTGACACCCGGCCCAAAGATTAGCATAAAAGGAAAGCAAAAGATAACAAAACTACTTAGCAAGCAATGGAATCAAAACAAGGGCAAGATTTAAAATAACATTGCCTTAGTCATAAGCTTTTATATGTTTGTGTCTGGAAAGCATCAAGGTTTCACGATCCTATTGTAAAAATGATGGCACTGATAAGGAGATCATGATGCAGTTTATGCTTGGCATGTTTGACTGCAGAGTTTGCCATAAAATTTGTTTGATAAAACCCTCATGAGATCCACACTAAACTTGCACCAAGTTCACTCGTACCTGTAGCAGGTAACGTGATGATCCATGTCATGAATATATTCCTGAACGTTGCCCAATTGACATTGTTGGTAGCTTTCATAAAGCCAACGCATACGACCGATCCGATTTTGCAATGAGTCGTACTGACTGGGAGCGAAATTTTACTGCATGCCAATACTGTAAACGCGCTTCCCAATTCGATTGCAAAACCACTGAAATCGATCATCTGTATGCCATGATTTGAATAGGAAAAATCAGCGGTACCTTGTGGAATTGAGCTCAGTCAATCCTTCTCCAACTGTATAAATTACCCTGTGACCCAGGGCCCATAAACCGACGCACATGCCAGCAGCACCGAATGCCATCAACCACAGGGGCGATTCTTCTGCACTGATTCCGCCGGATTGGTACATCAGCCAAATTGCGACCAATGGTGCGACTGAATTGCTGAAAACAGTGATTTCTGCAATTTCTGATGACTGCAAATTCTGCTGCATTGCGCAATGCGTCTGCAAAGCTTCTGTATTGCATGAATGCACTATAATCTTACCTGACATCATTTCCACCATGGGCAAATCCACCAAAACATGCGCTGAAGATTTGCAAAAATGAGAATAGCTTATTGGCTTGCGGATTATTCTCGTCTTCTGGTGTCACAATTTGGATAATCTGCAATGTACATCTTGTGATCAGGCATCATTGTGGGCCTTGAAATGCCTACTTTAGCCTTGATGCCTTTACTTTCTTTTTCGTCCACCTCGCATGTAGACGACATTGAGGTATCCGTCGTAGTAGCAGCATAAACTGGTTCTTCTAAAATTCAAAACTCATTCTTCAAACAGAATGATCGATTATCTATTGGTGGAAGTTACCGTCAAATATTTTATCGCTTTCGTCAAATTCGACCACGCCCATCGCGGTGATCACTACTCCACTGGGTACTGAAGTTGTACGTTTTCGATCCGATTTTTGGAACGCGCTTTTGTAATCGCATGGTAAACCCAAGGAATGAACTGTTTTCTGATTCTCCTCGGCTAATAATCGATCGATTTGTGCGTGGTGCGGATTCTTGCCTGGTGGAGCCAACCATTGGGATGCGGCTGAAAAATGCATGATTTTTCAGATGTCGCATTGCGCAATAGATATTACAGATTGCGCAATCAATCATCAGCTGTGACATTCAGTACCAGGCGTCGGCTGCGCCTTCGGCTGTACTCGCAATAAATCAAAGCATTCAATTCAGCATGCGAGAAAGAATTTTATGCCCTCAGGTGTGAGATTTTTCACGCATGTTCCTGCCACTATTTCGGGCTGATCGATCAAATTGATGTATTGCACTTGTCAAACAGCATCAATGGAATGCGATGACGTTAATCCGATGTGGCAAGTACAAACACTGATGAGAAAAATTTACCATATTTTTGGATGGCCTTTGGTAATGATACCTTCTTCAACCCGCCCTCGTTATCTTCTGGGCGAGTGCTGTCTGAAAAAAATCAGATAAATTGAGCCAGTCAAAATTTCACATGATTGTACTTACTCAGGATCCACTTTTTCAATTTTGGGCCTATGAAGAGATGAACCAACAAGGCCACAAGGACGCCTGATCCAAGACTGATTACAAAATTACCCCACAGTGGTATTTTGTCGAAATGTAAAACTGAGAAATTTATCATGAAGCTGCAGAATTTGAAGTTTGAAATATATGTGCTTACATGCTGAACCATCGAAAAATATTGAGAACATATTTACAGCTACAGTGAAGAAATACCAAAATGGTAACATTTTTAAGCCGGATTCTAATGGATTATCCTGAAAATAGGCATGTTTGGTCAGAATAGTCAGACTGTTGTCAAGCACAACTGGCGTACCCTGTTCAAAACAGTCCACGTGATGAGTAAATAGAATAAAGAAGAAATCACTCCAGATGCTAAAGGCGATAAAAACCATGATGCCACGATTTTGCCGATAATCGCCCAATGTATGCCCTGAGTTCCTCTGAGGACGAATGAGAAACCCAATGTTGCACCGACGATACTGTGCGTAGTGGACACTGGAAGTTTCAAAATTGTGGCCAATATTAGCCAACTTCCGCATCCGGCCAATGTTGATACTTGACCGATCATCAGCTCTTTTTCTGTACCATTCTCGTACATGTGTAAATCGATTACACCTTTCCGCATTGTATCTGTGACTTTATAGCCTAAAGTGATTGTTTTTGTAAAAAATGGTACATGTAAAATCATCATTGCATTCTCGCAGTGGAATGGTCTGACTATTCTGACTATGTACAGAGATTACATTTGCATTGAATTTCCTACATGCAAATCGTGATGTGATATAATAGCTGAAATATACAATAAGCGTTTTGGCTGGATAATCGACCAAGCTGTTTCTGATGTTGTCATTGATTATCTGAGGATTACTGTATATTTCTGCGGTTGGCTGTTCTGCATTCAGGGTATGGTTACTGTAATTTTTGGTGGCCTTGTATTGAATATCACCATAAGATGCGGCATATTTGATTATACTAGATATCTGCCAACTTTTTTGGCAATCTTAATCATCACTGGAAAACCCCTCTTGATATCTGCACAAGAAATAATTCTTGTTCACAACCGTTTGCTTACATGCAAACATTATCAGGACCCAAAACTTATTATCTAACTTTCTGGCTTCATTTTTAGCTATGTTTCATCAGCAACAGGGCATTTCCAAACGCAAATGGAGCAGCTGTTTTGGAACTCACCAAGTAAAAGAGCACCAGCAGTTTCGAAAATGGTTGCCAATATGTAAGCTTGCTTCAACGTCAGCACTTTCGAACCAACGCTAGTGCCGAATGAATTAGCTGTATCATTAGCACCGATTCCGAACGAGAGAATAAAAGCAATTATGAAGGCCACAATAAGCATCCATAATGTCTCTGATTGCCAATTAGCCAAATCGATGAGATCCATATTCTCTAATTTTGATTTCTAATCGTGGTAGGATAGTGGAAATAAGGAAAACTCGGGGATGGGGAACACTGGGTACTGGTAAAAAAGAACTTCCTGACGTATAGGCAAAGGATGGAAGAAGACAAACGTCGTCAACAACGTCACCTGGCACTGGACTGAGAAGTTTTATAGGTAAGGAAACTTCTGCTCCTCTTCGTCTTATCAAAACGTACACACAGTGAATATTCACAAAATCTAATCCGGTCCTTTACTCGGGCTGGCCGACTTTTATCGATGATGAATCGATATGCCTTTTTGTTTACATCGACAAATGATAGGAAAAGCCAAAAGTGACGCAAGTGAAAACCAGTTCCAAAGGATCATGAAAATTTTAGGCACCTGACATTACGCCTTGGCTCAGGCAATGTAATGTACATGACGCAGGGTGGGCTTCTTAAAAATAGTTCACCAATAGACGTAGTAAAAATGTGACTATTTGAACAAAATGTGATTCAGAAGTTGTGTTGGAAAATTTATGAATCGAGAGAAGCCTGTTCACGTGATGAAGCACGTGAAGAGTTGGCAAACTTCGTTGTTCGAGTGGACAAAACAAGTCGTGACTATTGGCATGTGAGGTGACATTCGATGACACTATGCATTTTGAGCGATGTTTCCAAGCAACAGCCCACTTTCAAATGTGCACAGCAGTGAATTTGGCCTAATTGAATTAGGAAACTACAAAAAAACCATTCAAAAATACTAGTAATGAAGGATGAAAAAATTTGGATATCTATCACACAACCATTTTTCCAGCATTTTACATTTTTTGCCAAATTTTATCAATGCACTGAAGGTCAAAGTTCGCCAGAAGAGGTGTATTTGCTGTATATGACACTTTGGCAAAATTTGGGCATGAATGACAGGTACTCCCTCAGCACAACGTATGAATTATGATAAGGATATTTTGAATGAACACTATTGCTGCATAATAATAATACAGCGTAGGAAGCTTGCGTTTGTTCAAGTGAATATTTTCCATACAGTATCTCTGTGCTGGCTTCATCCGTCAGTCACAGCAAAATTTAGAATTTCGTAAAACACGGTTGTACTTATTTCAACCATCAAATCCCCTCCAGGCAAGGACGGTCATAAGGGTCTGGTTTATACATTGGGCAAATTGTATCCCATAATATATATTCTAATTGGCACGCATATCTTCATAATTATATGCAATCAGACAAAAGTTTCATATTGATCATCCGCCTTTTTAATCATGTGCAATTGTGCCAGCTCTGTTTGAACCCACTATGATCACAGATTGAGTGAAAGTATTTCCAAACAAACGCATGATTTTCTTGAACAACGGTACAGAATCGAATACCATACTCCTAAATTGCTTACTTACACTAAAAAAGACGTAAAAATCAGCTAAATCGCAAAGTTGAACCAGAGCATCGGCCAATGGTGTCGCAAATGCGCCCTTACAATCATAGAATTCAGGATCGATATAAACTAGAGCACAGTATGTTGTCAGTACGAAAACAGCCGTAAAATTGAACGTGGATTCGAAAAAAGCCAGAATCGTGAGCGTTTTCTGATGTTTCCTACGCTCAATCTCAGCCTGAGTAGATATGATATTACTGACTTTAGCCATGTGTTTGTGATAAGAATAAAGCATGGCTACATTACACATAATCAAAGCCACACCTATACCTGCTCGTATGACATCGCGCAATTTGGACAGCACCGATGCAAGTGGACTATCCACAAATTCTGGATTATAGACCACCGCGTATAGGCCATTATCAGTCATAATAGGGTAATAGAAAAAAGAATCAAAAATATTGATGATAATAGATATAAAAGCACATGTGGAAAGTGCCACACGTTGGTGGAGATTATGATTGATAGTTCTGTGCGCAATTGGTTTGGCCAGGGCGAAAACCCTGTCCGATGCCATGGCTACTGATAGAAGGACAGACATTGTCCAGAAACCGTTTAGAAGAGGCAATGATAAGTGAGATGTGAACCACATACAAACGTAACTGGACATGAACCAAACCCTTCCCGTACCATCGATGCCTGAGAACCAAAAGAATGTGACTGTATACACGGAGTAACAGATCACTTCTAAAGTTTGACTGATTGAGGAATAGATTTGGTATTTATAGGCGGCATCTTTTTTGCGTTGGTTGTAAAATGAGATCAGACAAAGCGAATGGCCGAAAAGACCGAGTATAAAATGAATTGGTGATAGGATATAATAAGCGATCAACGTCATGGTTGGAGCTGCTTCTTTGTACCAATCGCAGGAGATAGTTTCAGTTGAATTGTTCATGATGGGTGCCTGAAAAACATTCAACTTATTGCCTGAATTGGCACATTATATGTATTCAGACCCCTTTTCAGACGCTGTGCCAAAGTGGCTTGATTCTGAGTTTCAAAAATGCATTATGTAAAGCGTGATCATACTTGAAAAGAAGATATTTTGTCCAAAGTAAGGTCTAGGTCGAATCAGGAGGCTTTATCGATTAGACAGCACCTTGGGATATTGATCTGATACAAAGTTTCTGCCAAATATACTGCATCTTATGAGAAAATGTCAGCTCATTTTATACAAAAGACTTCCAGGTTCAAAATCATGTCGTCATATCATTTATGGAGGACGTTTTCTCACTTAACGATTCCTAAGGTTAACAACATTAGGAAGAAAGTGCAGTATCTTCGTAAAATCAAATTGTCTTTCTAATTACTCAAAGAAGGCCAAGTACTAACTGTATCGAGTATGGAGATATTTGAACCTAATTTGAAGATGTCGTGGGTGAGTAGGAGCATATTGCAAACGGCTATGTGCGTACATCGGATGCAGAGAAATATAGGAATTTTAATCCACATAGGAAAATTCCATTGCTAACTCGGTATGCATCGCATAAAGGCATGAAGTAACCGGGACAGAATGTTCAAGGAAGTAGATAGTGTGTGATCATCAGCTATCTCACAAGGGAAGCTCCCCAGCTGTTATTTTGCTATCGAGGCCAAAATTGCAGGAAATATAGAGTAGACTGTGTGAATCTGAAAATCGCATTCTTAGCGGCTACATTTGCTTGGTCAGCTAGATAATGACCATCAAAGTGACCAACTGACC
>JAQIWJ010000848.1:0-15526 GCA_034695185.1 Discolaimus major
TCAATCCGATGACTGGAAAACCAGTTGGAAAGATAATACTTTCGGCAGATGACAACCGCGATAATATCCCGAAAAGGGATTGCAGAATGCAAACTATCTAATCATAAGCTCTAATCCGCAGATGCGGAGAGCATGGCAGATCCAAAAAGGGATTCTGCGTAATCTAGCTAAGCTAATCCTAATGCAAAGCTCAATCCGCTGATGCCAAGTCCGAGCGGAGAGCTAGTAAACAGTCCAATAAACTTAGCTATGATGCCAAATAGCTACTAAAGTCCATAATAATAAATTCCCACTCACCTCAATTAAGCTGAATCAACAATGCGTCGGTCGATTGAACGAGAAAATGCCGTTTCCACTAATCCGATACTGGCCGTTGTGTAGACTATCCGTTGCCACTGGTCACACCTGAAAAAATTACATCATTATGACCGTATAAAGAATTCCATGAAATGCACTTTCTAGAATGCATCTGGCTTTTTTCTACAAAAGCCAGTCTTACCTCGATTGTAATAAGCAAATGCAGCGTGCCACGCCTCTGGGGAAGTCGTAAATTACGGTGAACGGTTTTAAAATACTTTTGAGGATGTAAAAACAAAGGATCCGAAAGTTTTCCAAGAAATTTAAACGAAAATAATTTTCGCGCACATTAGCAGACAACGAGATTTAGCGCGTGGTAGCAGACAACCGGCGCTTCTTATTGCATGTTTAAACTTTTGCCTACTGTAGGTCAATACACAGGAAATAATTTCAAACTCCTCATATACCTAATCATGTTACAACTACGAAATAGACGTATTTTCCTGATAATATAATCATCATGCTGCGTCGATTGCCGTCGTCAGAATTCAAATATCGCACATATTTAGAAAGTTGATCAAAATTATTGATGTATCGATTTCCAAGTGATCAGACCATGATCAATGGATATTGCGTAGCCGATTGTATAGGAAAACATCCCACATGGCTCGTATATCTCCATTTTAAACAGAAATTTCATGATCGAAATATTACGTACTGGTGGATAGGCAATTTTTTAAATTTGAAATTCTAATACGTATGATTAATGAACAAAACGCTTATTATCATTGAGAATACCATCCATAATCGATGGCTTCGTTGTGCCAAAATCTGGACCATAGCAAGGGTGGCGTTTTCGGTGTTGGACAATGACCAGGATGGCTTTTCTTATCAAATTCTGTTGCTGAATGCAGTGAACATTTTGTGCGAAGGCAGAAAGGTTCAAAATGATTATTTCTCAAGGTAGCTTCGCAGTTTTGGTTTGCTCTGCTGTGATCAAAGCTGTTCGTGTGTTGGATTGTATCGATTTCTTTACGATCACTTTGGAACCAGTCTACCTTTGTCATCATGATCAGAGACTTTCTCTAATCAGAAAGCATGAAATGCGGACAGTCAAATTTTGATAAGCTTTGATTTCAGTTTTCAAGCATGTTTTTGATCCATGCCATAATGGGCTTTTGATCATAAATCAGCACATTTTCCTAAATGAGAAGAATTGCTTGAGGGCAAATTTCACTGCATGTGTTCTATGTACAATAAAGCATGCCAACATTTTGCCCACTTTGGAATCCCAGACACGCGTGATCCATTGATTGCATGCATTGGGATTAATCGATTTTGGATTTCTACTGATCAATCGATATTACGGTATATTTTAGCATTGACCTCTTCGGTCAATAAACCTGGCCTGACATCTGAAAAAGTTTTGCAATTGCAAAATAAATACTGGTCTCAACACATTGTTTAGGAAATGTCTTCCTATTATTTCCAAAATTATTTCATATTCAGCTTTGAAATCGCGTTTTTTGGACGCTGGCTCGCCTCTTCGGAGGATCGGGAACTTGTTCCAAGGGCTGCGTTTGCAGTGGTCGCACGTTGAGTCTGGCAATGTTTGTCAAACTTGTCGGACCATAACCGTGGTGGTCGTTCCTGGGTTGACAAAGGCTGCTAACCCAGTGTATACGTGGTGCCTCTTCGTGGCCTGTGGGACTAGTACAGTCTTTGGACTGGAACCAAGTGAAAAAGGGCTTCTCTGAACTTCTCATCTGCAGACTGATTTAAGCCCTGCAGAGTGGAAATTTAAAATGAAATTGCAGTATTTCGATCAAAAGAAGAGAACTTCTAAATTATGATTTCACACGGACCTCTGTCAGACACTGATAATCGATCAAGGTAAATCGTCAAATCAAGGACTCGCTGCCAAAATACTAGGGGATAAGTTCGGATTTTCAAATCCTTTCATAAACATAACAGTTATGGTATAACCACGAAAATGGCATGTTTCCTGATGATAAGACAGCTATTCTGATTCTTTTGGCGTTGTCGGAATACAAATATCGCGCGTATTTAAAAAGTTGATCAGAATTATCGATTTTCGATAGAAGCCTGATCGATTGATTTTGACGACGCTTGTCGATTCTCCGTGGTCGACTATTCAGGAAAATATATGCACATGCCTTATGTAACACTGTTTTGCATAGAAATATCACGATCAAAATTCATGTGCTGAAGGATAGCAAAATTTAAAATTTCGCAATTCGATTTAAACGATATTGATCGTTTTTCTTGATCGGAAAAGCACGCTGATTCCAAAAATCGCATTCATTTTGGCGTTGATTATCAGTATCGATTTTTGAAGTGTCGATTTCCAAGTGATCAGACCGTGATCAATTGACAGATCATGATCGATACTACAGGAAAACACCCCCACATGTCTTCGGTACCTGCATTTTTTATGTTAAATTCTCGATCACAATATTGTGTGCTGGAGGATAAGCAATTTTAAAATTTCGAATCTTGAAATACGCGTGATTAATGAATGAAATGCACATTTTCTGAATCAGGTTGACACGCTGATTCTAAAAATCACGTTTATTTGGTCGTAACATTCATATTCGGGAGTTTGATCAAAATGATCACTTTCTGATAGAGAGGTGATACTTGATTCTGACAACGCCATTAGATCCGCCATGGTCGATTGTCCAGAAAAATATGCCCATATGCCATATCTGGCTTCATTTTGTGTAAAAATATCCACGATCAATGATCCTGTGTAAGGGATGGACAATTTCCAAAATTTCCAAATCGATAATTTACGTGATCGGTATACTGAAAGCATGTTTTCTAGGATAGTTTTACACGCTGGTCACCGTGGCGTCATTAATTTTCCCATAGGATGCATATTTCAAAAGTTGATCAGAAGTATCGATTTTCGAAATATCGATTTCTGATCGATTTGAACAACACCAGGTAATTGAGCATGATTAATTGTATCGGAAAACATGCTCAGATTTCGTCTCAATCATTCAGTGATCACGAAAACTCGATTCCGATATTTGCATGGCATACTGTAACCGCTCAACTGCGATTTTTTGGATACGCTTCATGAGGTGAAAATCGCTCAATTTACATGCCACGTGAGTGGATAATCGGCTGGGGAGAATGATGACTGACGCCTATTCGGATGGATTTGTATGCACCATTTTCTTGCCTTCTCAATGCTGTACAATGGCTGGAAACGGTAATCATTCCAGGGAAAGGCGTTTTCCACTTCTGCAATGAGAAAATTACAAAGGGACGTCTGGTGATTAGGCGGGTTTATGCTAACTCCGCCCACATGCTACCATTGGCTGACCACAAAATCAGTCAATGTATCAATGTAAAGGTGGACCTCATCAGTGGTCAATCGGTAGAAAATTTTGGCATGCGACATTGGAATAGAACGCAGTGCATAAAATTTGTTCAATAATTGCGCAATCTATAGTGATCTACGAATCAACATTTCATGTATTCAAATTTTGCTTTTTATGCAATCGACACTGATCTTGTTGACCAAACAAGATAGCCATCATTTCTAGTTTCCAGAATTATCTACACCCACTAGAATTCCATAAGCCGAGCTTAGCATTCCGCAATCGACTGATCATATCAGCTGATAAATTCAGAAGAAGGATGCCCACGTGAATTCCCGGAATATTTGCTATACGAGATCGACCAGCCAACGTTTCGTCCAATCAAATTCGTCCCAACTCAACCAATCATAATCGATCATGATGTTGGATGACGTCCACTGATGGGAAAATGACGTCATCCGATTCCAACGTGACTGGTTCAGCCAATTAGAATCGTGTACGTTTCGAAATGACGTGCAGTGATGTAATCTCGAAAATCCTGCGAGCGATTTCTCAGAATCTGCTCATCAGTTGGTTGGGAAATCAGGGTGATCGGGAACGTTGGTTATTTTGAACGGGAAATTTGTAAGTGTGAATTCAAGGCCAGGTTCAAGTGACCACCCTGTTAACAGTCCGGTCAAGATCTCGTATCAGTGGCGAGTGATCGAAGAAGCCGAAATTTGAGGAAGCTGTGAAAAGGATCACCAATAGGCAAGTGAGTTTTCGGCTTCGGATGGTCATGTCCTTCTGCAGTTCAAGCATGTCATACTGTAAATCATGCAGAATTCATTTCAGGAAATCCAAGTGGACAATGATACCGACGAAATCGTTGGCCCTGATGATTGCGTTTTGGTTCTTTGGCCAAGGTGAGGGGGTATGGTTCATTGTTCCGATTGAGATAAAATGAATTTTATTTTCAGGCATCGCCTTGAAATGCTACGGCAACTGTGACGACAAGTTCGAATGCAAACCTGATCAGAATTGTGTTGGGACGGCTGAAGCATCTTGCAGCTTCGGGTTTTGCGGCACGGGTAAAAAATAATACCAACGTTTTCTTGTTGGGGCATGGATCAGTCTCCTGATGATTTGCAGATGAGAAGAAACCGAAACCGCCAACTGAAAAGGAATGGAAGCTATCGGGCGGTGTTTCTTGTTTACCCATAAATCCACGCAACACGAATACAAGCTATTGCGAGGAACCTACTGCCCCTGCGTTCTGCGTCCTATGCTTTTGCTTCGAGGACAACTGCAATAATCCGAAAAAGTATCCGCCATATGCTCCGCATGTTCCAACAACAAAGCCAGGCGACGCTAAGCCAACACCAGCTGCTGGTTCCACAGCCGCACCCGAACCCAGTACCGCTGCACCGGAACCAAGTCAACCAGCTGGCACCGCTGGAATGAGCCCTGGTAAGCTTTTGCTCGCAGCCATGATCATTGCGGTCATTATGGCTTTGGAAAGCGAATGACACGTCTCTCGCATAAAGAAGACATCAATCATGGGGATTTCACGCTAGAAAATATGATCGTTTATGATTAGCTACAGTATGATCAGCTTTTGGCCATCAGCTTCTTGCAAAAGACACCCAGGTCCGTGAACTTTCTGGTACCCCCAAATTCCGCTTCTATCAAATATCCACTTCCCTTTCAGAAATGATAAAACATTCACACTACGAATTCCCTAATTCCTTTCCTTTCAAAAAGTCAGTTCAACAACTTCGGGTGTTTTTTAAATTGTATTTTGCCACCATGCTTTTTTGCTGTTATGAATTATCACTAATATTTATGCTTCGGGAATAAATTCTTGCATAGATCTAGCCTTTTCATAAAAAGAGAGATCGGCCCCAGGGATCGAACCCTGGACCAGGCAAATGAATTTGCCAAATTTCGATTTCACAAAATAAATGTCACTTTGCTTCGCTTTCGTTTTGGATTGGAAAGTAGGCGAAAATGTATTCAAGAAATTTTCTGCTAAAATACAGTATACCTAACAATATTCAAAGGAATAGCGTCCCATAAAAGCATTGATCAGTGCCCCCATATTAATGATACCGAATAAATCAATTGAAAAAGGTCTGATATAAAAATTCTCAAACGAAGAAAAACATCAAGAATATTTGAATCATTAAAAGCAAATACATGCTGCTGAACTGATCGGTTTCACGTGGTCACGAGTGCTGAATACAGTTGTGCTCGTTTCAGTGACATCCACAATTTCAACTTTTGGCGTTTGAGTGGTCGTCGGTGGCGATGATGGAATTGCGCAATCAGTACACTTCAGGATCAGAGTGACCTCGAAAGCCCTGAAATATCATCATTAGATATAAGCAACCTTTCAATGATGAAGGAATCGACTTACCCTTTTTTCAACTTTGGAAATTCCTTATTCTGATTACCAGTTACAGTAATTTCTTTAAATGCACTTGGTAGAAAATTCACGCTCGAATTGCCAACGTAAGCCAACTTAGATAGAATTGGCTAAGACGAAAATATCGATTTGCAATGAAGCCTAGAATTTATGCCCGGATGAAAAATATTCTATTCCATCGCGACTGGACGAATTACCTGTTGATCATATTTGAACGAATGCTCGACGGACGTGGATTTGAGAGGTTTCAAAACCGTCGTACTTTTATTCCACGATTCGGTGGTCAAAATTTCTGTACTGCACACGGCTTCTTGGCCATTGTCGGCGATCAGTATTCTGTAATGAGCATCAGTACAGGACCCGTGAAGAATGCCATTCAAGCTTCTCACTTTATAATACACGCGGTTCCTTTGATTTCGCATTTCTTAGCTCTTCCACATTGTTCAGCAAGATTGCCCTTGATCGTGACGGTTTCTATTCGGATGCTCAACGAAAAAATATTTTCTGCCTGAAACTATATGCATAACATTCAGCCTTTGAAAACTGGCATTACAGTATGCCAACTTACCGGAGCCGGACCGCTGGCCACGACCATAGCCCAGCACGCGATTGCAAATACGATGCAAACAGATATTTTCATATTTTCGATATTTTTAATACTGGATACTGTGGATATCGACTTGTATTAAAAAAGCTTGACAAGAAACACCATGTGGCCTGTTTTTATTG
Organism: Discolaimus major; assembly: GCA_034695185.1. Classification (NCBI taxonomy): domain Eukaryota; kingdom Metazoa; phylum Nematoda; class Enoplea; order Dorylaimida; family Qudsianematidae; genus Discolaimus; species Discolaimus major. The sequence continues at coordinate 6,787 of JAQIWJ010000848.1, forward strand.
GAAAACCTCGCCTACGACTTTGTCCGCAAATGAATGCGAGAAGAAATGCCAGAACGCGAGAGAAATTTCTTATCAGTGGTCGAAAAATGCCACATTTGAATACCAAATTTAGCTTTTAGATATGCTGAATTACAGGCACATTCCAAAATCGTTCTTAAAACTGTGGGTGTGCATTGGATTTGACTTGAACGAATTTGTCAGCGTCTGAACTGATCTGAATTTGGAGAAGTCATGCTAGCAATGAAATCATAATGCGTCCAATTTAACAGTGCTTTTCGTACTTCCAATCGATTCTGATCAGGCCATTGATCTGTGAAATTGGTCGTGCGGAATTGATCGGTCCAATCCTGATCAATAGGAATCGATTTTGGGCAATTAAAATCGTTGGAATTCGTATTTTCTGAAGCGTTCACTTTTTGACAAGCGGCCCAGTCCTTTTTACATAGATATCAGCTGCGCTTTTTTTGCATTCGCTTTTGGACTCTATTCACGATTTTGGATAGCATGAAATACCTGGAAATTGCGTGTCGATTTATAAAATGATCTGATCAACCTGATCAATTGATATTGATCAATACAATATCCTTGAAAATACCTCCATAATCGATGGCTTCATTGTGCCAAAACCTTGATCATAGCAAGGGTGGCTTTTTCGGTGTTGGACCAATGGTCAGGATTGATTTCTTATCAAAAATTCTATTGTTGAACGCAGTGAATATTTTATGTGAAGGCAGAAAGGTGCAAAATGATATTTCTGAAAGTGCCTTTGCGGTTTTGGTTTCGCTTCTTGCTCTGGCGAGATCAAAGCTATTTGTGTGCGAACCGTTTACGATAATCCCGTACGCTTCAAAAAGGATACTGTAGGCAACTTTCTGGTGTGTACTTCTTATCAGCAGCACTCATTCTACTGATCGAAGGTCACGCTTATTCTTCTTTTAGCGTTGCCAGAATTCAAATATCCCCTGTATTTCAGTACGTAATCAAAATTATCGATTTTTGACACAATCGTGATCGATCAATTTCGACGACGCCAATCGATAGAGCATGATCTTCTAGCCAGGAAAATATATCCACATGCCTGATCTTGCTTTCTTTTCTGCAGAAAAATCATTGATCAAAGATCATGTGCCGAAGGATATCCCCATTGAAATTTCAAAAAATCGAAATTAATCTGCTTGACGCACAAAATGCATATTTTCTGGTATAACTAAGCATGCTGATTCTAAAAATCAAATTTATTTTGATATCCGATCAATATTGACAGATTTGATCAGAAATATCGATTTCCGATATATCTATTTCCGATCGATTTGAACAACACCCGATGATAGAGCGTGATCGATTGTATAGGATTGCATGCTTATATGTCGTCCCAATCACACAGTGATCACGAAAATATCGATTCTCAAATTGCACGGCATACTGTAACCGCTCATCTGGGAATTTTCGATATGCTTCGAAAGATGAAAAATCACTCGATTTAAGCCATGATATTTCCCGGTGATATCAGGTACTTTGTAGGCAATTTTCAGTTTTCTCCGAACTTTTTGCGCGTGTTCGAAAATTTTTGAACCGGTTTTTCCAGATGTAAAGGCGAGTTGAAAAGAATTTTCGTATTCTGGAAGTCTAGTCGAAGCCCTCTGTAATCCAAGGAGTCGACCGTCAGGTGGCTCGAATCTTTCGCCTTCGTTCGTCTCAGCTAGCTTTAGCCGCTTCGAGTCGTAGAGGAAGACGAAAAGTACGTCATCGAGAAGTTTTCAAAATTTAGACCAGTTTTATATAGTACGTACCTGAACTTGGAGGAGGAAAAGTTTTCTATATTTAAAAACATTATCACCCCTAGATTTCTTGCCCGTCGACTGCTGCTCGCATGAGTGTTTTCTCCAACATTCCGGAGAATCGAATTTTCTGACACGCGGTCGAGTGGTGCATTTTATTTGAATATTCACTCGAATATACTAATCGGTCGTTTTTAATACGCGACTTATTTTATTATGAGAATTTGAAATTTCGCGCACGCTTATTATGACTGGATCTTTCGAATATACAAATGTCAAATATTTACCAAAACAATCGAGCTATACTGCTACTGCCTTTGGTGAGTATAATTGCACAAAATTTGCATGCCATTTGCTGCAAAAAGTCCGGCTGATTTCCTGCTGAATTTTGCAATTTGGTCATATAGCGCAGTGGAACTTCGCTGAGTCCTTCGGACCGGACGGTCTGCGGTTCGAATCCTTGCGGGTGCGAATTTTTTTGCTTTTTTCACTGGATTTTCCAGTGCAGCATTGCTTCAATGCACTTGTGCATTGATTTTTTCAATCTGACCATGCGATCCAATGATCAAACCCGTCCATTTTTTTCCTGATCATACGTAATTTATATACCTTTGTTCACAACATGTCCATCAACAAGGGCCGTTTCCGCCATTTCATCGCCCCGAAATTCATGACGGACGTTTTTCCTGACGAACTACAAAGCAGCTGACGAAATTCAATTATTCTTGCCGAATTTGCGAGAAACTAGAAGCCAGTTTTCGGGGGCCCCTGCTTAGCTTTTGCTTACGTAAATTCTCTCCTGCCCTGAGCTTTTGCGAAAGAAAGAATTTTTCCGAAACTTCTTTCACTAACATCCTACTGAAACGACCCTCGGGGCCGGTCGTTTTACTATTTTCTCTCGGCTCCGCGTATAATATTCGAACCGTACATGATCGTGAATTCTTCGAAATTGCTGAAGCATGAGTACCGGTCCTAGTGCTGGTGGTGCGCCGAAATATCAACACCCGCAATTAACTCACCAAAGTTCGTCGCAACAAAACGGCGCCATGCCTCCTTCGTCGTCGACCGGTCCCATGAGATATTTGACTCATCAACAAAGCACTACTCGTAAGATTCGAAAATTGCGCAATTTTACGCTTGAATTTCCCGCATTAACAATGACCGGTCATTGCATAAAAATCGTGTGCGGAATCTGCTTGACCAATCGCTTGCAAATTGCGCAATTCTTGCATGACATGCACCGGCATTGACCTGCGGTCATTGCAATCCCGATTTTTTCAGATGCTATGAGCGGATACGCAATGGCATTGACACCTCGCCACGATCGTGTGGATTATTCAATGGCCAGAGGCGGATTACGTTTATGGATTGTAATATTCGTATTTTTAATGCTGGTCAGCGGTATGATCACGTTATTCTCGAGAAACAAAGAAATCGTGCAAATAGACCTAGGTACGGATTACTGTAACCGCTGAACAAGTGCCCTGGGCACTTGCATTTTCCAAAGGCTTACTGTAACCGCTGAAAGTTCCTTTGGGCACTTCAAAAGGCTTACTGTAACCGCTGAACCTTCAGTGCAGGCCACTGAAATGCTGAAAACTCCATTTTCAGATTTAGACAGTGATATATTAGATGCAGAAAACGATCACGACGAAATAGATTCGAAATATGAAGAAGAGAAAATCGATAAATCATCTCCTAGTAGAGATAGAAATCCACCCCAAAGACGAATGAGTGAAGAGGAAGAGGAAGACGAGGGATCGGAAGAACCCGAAACGCCTCCTCCTGTGGTTGCTCAGCCGAAAAAGCCGAGATTAATCCGCCCCAAGAAATCAGCTGAGAAAATAGTAGAGAAAATTGAAGAAGAGTTGCCAGTGGTTAATGAGGTATGCTGGCTTACTGTAACCGCTTTTGCATTTGCAAAAATCAGTGCATTTTCCATGCTGACACACTGCCTCGGGCATAAATTAATGTTCCCGCTTCTTAGTCCTTCAATTTGTCATAAGCAGTTTTACCGCCAAATTCAAATATGATCCCTTTTCAGGAATCGCCGGAAGAACATGAAGAACCAGAACAGGAACCACCGCATGCGGATGAGGAAACATTATTACAACGTTTGTGGGAGAAAATGAAGAAAACAGCCGAAGGGCAGAAACAAGAGGATCAGGAAGAATCGGAATCACCACCTCCTGAACCACAAAAACCAACGCCAGTGATCAAGAAACGAAAGAAACCCGAACCTGTGAAGGCACCAGAGCCTGAAGAGGCTCCTGAGCCACAGGATATCACGGATGAATCGAAAGATCAGCCAGCTGATCTGCCAGCAGATCAAGATCAAGATCAACCAGTGAAGAAAAAACGATCGAAAAAGCAACGTGATCAGCAACATGATCAAGCAGAAATCGATCGATCGGATGATCAATCAGACGATCAGCCGCAAATGGAACCAGAAGTACAAGAGCAACCAAAACGAGGACGTACCAAAACGCCAGTGATCCAAGAACCGGTAGAATTTGAAAAATCAGATCAACAGCCACCAGTTGCCGAGAAACCGAAAATCAGGGTCTTCAGAGCCAAAGGGAAACCCAAAGATTCGCCTGCACCCAAACCGCCTGAACCTGAACCGGAGCCAGAGCCAGAGCCGGAAGCGGTTACAGTACCCCCGATGGAACCGCCGAAACCGAAATTACCGATCCGAGTGATCAGGCGAAAGGGGAAACCCAAAGAAGATGTGAAGATCGATCAATCGATAAAGTCTGATCATTCGATCAAGCGTGATCGATCGATACGCGAACCGGAAATCGAGAAATCGGATTTGGAAAAGGCGAAAGAACAATTGAAAATTCGATTCTTCCGACTCCGCGGGAAGAAACCGGACGAAAAACAGCCGATTCCAGAACCGGTGATCGAGGATTTGGACGATGATCGTGACGAGGAGAAAGAAGAGAAACCGAAAATCCCAATCCGCGTATTCAGGACGAAGGGGAAATCGATATTGGACGATATTCGATCGGCCATGAAATCCGACCATCGAGATGAGAAAACGACAGCGTTGAAAGTGCCCGAATACAGGAAACGCGCCATCACAAATCGGGAGGATAATAAAATTCGACAAATTTTGGACGACGCTGATCGATTGGTGGATGAGGTAAGCTGATCTTTAAACTGATTTTCATATGATTGCGCAAAATTTTCTGAATTTCCAAATCCCAGATTTGCACAAAATCAGGCAGGTTTTCTCTTTCAGCGAAAATTGGACGACGCATTGGTGACATTGGAGAAATTATTGAAAGTTTATCCGAGAAGTCCACGCGCTCATTATGGACGCGCCAGAACGTTGGAATTAATGGCGGCCGAGAAGCAATCGAACGCACATTTGGATGCCAGTATTCATGAATACGAACTGGTGAGTGTACTGGCCAATGAGGTCTTGAGACCGCAGGATTCTATTGCCCAATTACAGAATGAGTTTACTGGCCAATGGCATGTGCCATAGGAGGCGTGGCTTGCTTGGCCACGCCTCAACCGCAAGTTGTTATTGGTCAATTACAGAATGGCCAATGACCTGTGCATTGGGAGGCGTGGCTTGCTTTGCCACCACTCATGCTGTGTCCACGCCTCGACCGAAGGTTTCTATTGGCCAGTACAGAATGAATTTACTGGCCAATGACCTGTGCCATGGGAGGCGTGCCTTGCTTAGCCAATGGCCTACGCCTTAGTAGGCGTGGCTAACAGATCTTATCTTTCAGATCCTTCGCCTGCCGCATGTGACCGACGGTCTCCAGAGATTAGCCACCGATCGATTAGTGGATAGAGCTCGATTCCGCGGATGGTTGGATAAAGCCGCCCAAGCTCAATCGAGATTAGTGGATAAATATCCGGAGGACGTGGGATTATTGAACGATTTGGCCGTCACTTATTTGATGATGGGTCGTCACGAAGATGCCAAGAATATTTTCGAGAATGTACGTACACAATTGCGCAATGCAATTGCATTGCACGCACTGCAGCAAATTGCGCAATTATCGATTCTAATTTTCAGGTATTGACGAAAGATCCGAACAACGGTTACGCATTGGTCCATTACGGATTCATTTTGAAAACGGTGGACGAGAATTATACGTTCGCGGTGGAATATATGAATCGAGGAATCGATTCCGGAGAAGACGGTACGCAAGACGGACGATTCTTCTTCCATTTGGGCGATGCGTTGCAAAAATTGAATCGGACGGAAGAAGTAAAATGCACTGCTCAATGGCTGCGGATCAATAATCGATCAATTTTCAGGCGTACAAATTGTACGAACGTGCCGCGGAATTGGGTATTTTTTTATCCAAATACCAGCGTTCATTGTACAACGTAGCCGGTTTAATGGCTCGACCGTTTTGGACCGTTGAAGACACTCCGTATTTGAAGCATTTACGAGTAAGTCTCGAGTCGAATTGCGCAATTTGGTATTGCCACGATGGCGTTTGAAAATTGCGCAATTTTCAAAATGATGGCGTATGAACACTTGGCAAATCTTTTTCAGGCAATCGAAAGCGAATGGAAAACGATTCGCGACGAAGGTTTAATCTTATTGGATAAGATGTCGGCTCTGTTTCAAGGCGATGACGAGGAAGTGCCGATGTATGGAAATTTGAAAGAATTCGTACTTTTTACTAGAGGTGAGCCCAAAATTTGAGAATGTATGAATACAGAATGCGTTCGCCGCAATTCATGCACCGCAATGCTTGCACTGCAGCAAATGCGATTGCAGAATTTCATTCACCGCAATTCATGCACTGCAGCATTCAAAGTTGCGATTGCTGAATTGCATTCACCGCAATTCATGCAGCATGCAAAATTGCATGCCCCAAATTGACATGCCGATTTTTGCAGGTCGTCGCAACGATGCCAATTGCGGTAAAGCGCCAAGAACGTGCGGAATCGTGGCCAAATTCCCGGATGCGATCAATTGCAGTAGAGGAGATGTAAGCTTAGCGTACTGTAGCCATGCCAAAATCAATGAAGTTCAAATTTTCAGATCAAATTCTCGATTCTGGAGAGCGGTACTCGCGTGTGGCCTCATTGCGGACCCACGAATTGCCGTTTACGCGGTCATTTGGGTCTGGTGGTTCCGCCGGACGCCAGGATTCGCGTTGCCGACGAGGAGAAATCATGGCGGCAAGGGAAATTCCTCATTTTGGACGATAGTTTCGAGAACGACGTTCATCACGACGGGAGCGGATTTCGATTAATTCTAATCGTGGATTTCTGGCATCCGGATTTAACCGTACAGCAACGCGCATCGTTGACTCCCATTTGAATTTTCGGATTATCGATTTTCTCTGATCTCTTGGGCATTGTTGCTGAGGCTGTTCAGTTTTTTTGAGATCCTTGCCTCGGAAAACTTGCGGATTTGGAGGATGATTAGGATATTGTAGGCGTAGATTTTTGAATTTCGTAATAACGTGCCTCACCGTTGATGCATTCCAATCACAAATACGTGAAAAATTGATTGTATATTCTAGTCCGTAAATTTGTGCAGCCGATTTTCGATTAGAATGTGCGAATTGGCGCATTTATGTATGATTTATTGTAGAAATTCGATGCATTTTTATGTTAAAATTCATGAATTGACTGTGAGTTTTTATGGGTGGCATACTGTAAGCGCTATTTTAGAGCCGGAGACCGGCTAGTCAAATCCGCCTTCGAGGCGGCAATTTCGATCTTGGAGGGAAATAAGAGAATCTCTTGATAATCGAACCCGAACCGCCGTTAGGAATGCGGATTTATTGGAATGTGTGTATTTTGTGTCCAGTTTTGATGTCGGGTCAAATTTCAGCAGGTATTGGGAATTTGTTTAGGGACTAGTTTTGTCCAGGTCGTTCCGACCTATAATAGGGAATTCTAGAAAGTTGGGCGTCTAGTTTGAGATTAGGATTTGACCCGGGCGTAAGTCTAGTTTTACTAGTTTACGAATTTCCTGGTCTGGGCCTGTTATAAATTGGGTATATTCTGCATGCAGTCAGTGTTATTTTCTCGAGATTTCTCCTTCTCCTGCTCCCCAAATTCTTCTTGGCCATTGTTTCTCAGAATCATTTCATTCAAGCGGTCGTCCAATATTCATATTTGAATTCAATTCGCTGTATTATCGATTTTCACCCACATGTCGGCGTCTACTGGGCATTTCGAAACGGATCGCCAAGATTTCAGCGGAAATGATCGAAGGTAAGTGCATTTTAGTTCGAAAATTTAGAAAATGATTTCTGAGAAATATGCACTCTCGTATATTCGAGATGCGATATTTCTAAGTTTTTGGCGAGCTACCAGAAAGCTCATTCAGGCGTATCTTCTTGCAAAAATGAATGCAGGAAGGTCAGTTTCACCTGATAATGTGGTATTTTTCTTTCAGTGATTCCGCGGCCATGGCCGATGCCGAATTCCAAAACGTGCTATTGGAGAAATTGGCCGAATTGCGTTCGATTTGGGATGAATTGGGAATGATGGAAGATCAACGCCACGACCGCATGTCTACCGCATTGAGCCGTTTGAAGAGGAAGTTGGGCGAAATGGTGGACGAATTGAAAACCATGCGTGACACGTTGCACAAGTCGGTGGCTACTGGTCGTCTCGAATTGGAAATTCTATTGAAGCAATTGAATCGTCCAAAACCGGTAAGTAATTTTATCATGCTTATGCCAAGGGATATGTCCAGGTGGGCAGGCTTTTGGCCCAAACAGTTGGCAGGGCAGTGCACCCCAGCCCTTCTCTCGGCCGAAATTCGGAAAAATTGCGCAATTTTTGGCTGGGTCCTGTTTGAATATTTGGCGGGAAATTCGAATTTACGCTGCATCTCTGACCTTGATCTTGCTCCTCATCCATGATTTTCATCTGCAAGTCTGATGAGACGAATCTTGTTTCAGGATTTCATGATCGGCCACGATAATCATACGTTGCTTCAATTGGACGAGAAATTT
>JAQIWJ010000849.1:0-15515 GCA_034695185.1 Discolaimus major
CATTGATCTCGCATGGATTCTTCTATGCTTCCTGATGATCATATTGGTCGAAACAACTTTTCCTGGGAAAGTCAGGAGTATTTTCTCAGCGAGAAGGCGTCCTTTTCGGTAACATGGTCGAATTGTACTGATTCATGAATGGGCATCACAACGTCCTCGAATACTTTTGTATATTCCTTCTGCTGTAATCTCATTACAGTAACTAGACCATATGCTTTGTCCACCATAACCTTCGGTATCTGCGGTTCGATGACTATGCGTTGAAAATTTTTCTCAATCCCATCGAAGATGCTACTGTTCAATACGTGTAAAATGGTCGCATACTTGACGATGTAATCAAAATCTTTTTCCGCTGTATCGTCGTCCGGAATATCTACAGCTGAAATGGTTCCATCCTTGACTTTTTGTTCGGCTGCTTTGTACATGGATTTTGCCTCCATGGCTACTTTTTTCTAACCCATCAAATAGTCGTGTGCTTCTGGGCTGAATTCGTACGTAATCGAACCATGAGCATTGTGGATATCATGAATTGTACGCAGGAAAGAATTAATTACACTAATATTAGATTATCATTCTGATGAAATCGGCTAGCTAAATTTGAACAAGAGGAATGCCGCCAAAAATTTGTATGGCAGCATGAGGTATATCTATAGACCGATTCGCTGTTCATGCCTAGTTGGCATTCCTGAAACAAATTAGCTCTTCATGAAATGACTATTTTCGGTAAAACTAGTCTTCTCTGTGTGATGTCGATCTCTTACTGAACTGTTATAAAAACTCGTGCTATTTCAAGTGATAATCATTCCACCATTGGATTTCCATCGGATTGCTTCCTGATTCCAATGGAGTATACCTTTCAACCTTGTTCAAAAATGCTGTCAGCCAAGAAAGCCTTGTTGCTACTGTTGATTGTTTCAATTTCGATCAGTGGGATGCAAGGATTAATGAAGCGTTCTTCATTTGGAGGTAAATAAGACTAGAGAAGGCTGAGAAATCACTTTCTCCCTTGCATTGACATGCAGAAATGATTGAATGATTTTCATTTCAGAGGAAAATCAATTGCGTCAAAAACGACAAGGTATATTTTTATTTCTGAGCTGCCTTGAGCCTACCCTAAAAACTTTGGATATTTTGAAATAGCCCATCATCAGTTTTCCTTTTGATAATCAAACCCTATTTTTTTAGATTGTACTGATGCATGCTGGGATAAGACATGTGGATCAGAAGAACCGTGTGCGTGGATTCCAGTTCAAGGAGGTTGTGGATCAGCAGGAGGCAATTGCCTTAATATAGCCGCATATGTACGTTGTCTTTCTGATGAGTGCGGTTTGTTGTAAGATCATGCGGAACGACAAGTAAAGATTACAAGCTGATGATTGAAAAAATGAGGTATCTTTTACTGTTCAAAGCTTTTACTGCGGTATGCACTGGAAAATATTTAAAATGTAGTGTGATAGTCTAAAAATATTGGGTTACTGTAGGTGAAGGTTTACTTGGTAAATCCTGTTTTACAAAATGATAATATTTATGCTTGGTGATAATGCCTGTGATAACGTAATAGAATAATTTTGGCATATTCAATAGTCACAAAATTTTCCTTCAAGCATAAAATTTCATAACACCAATCATACAATAAACTTTCCGAAGCAAAGAAGCTTTGCTTTTTTAGTCCTCATACTCGAAGTGTCAGGTATACTGTATGCTGTATTTTTGTATCCATGAACATGATCACACTAAATATTAGACCATTATACACGTAAGCATACCCGAATGAAAGCTGAAGAAAAATCACCAGCATTATATGTATAAATTGTACGCCTAAACCCAACGCCCATATGAGCAAAAAAATAATCGCTTAAACTAATGTCAAATCACGCAGCTTCCTCTGGTGTTAATTTATGCCATCTTTGGAAGCTTTGTCCAGGATTCTTCAAGCAATCGTACCAATGTCTCAAACGATCGCCTTTAGCTTGGATACCCAATTGGACACCGCCTGAAAAAATGCCGCATGACTGATAGTCAATTTGATCATTTACAGTGACTGTTGACCAGTGGTCAATGCCTGGTTTGTTTGCCCTTGATCACTTGAAGTGATAAATGGTTAGTGGTCAATGCATCTGCACAAAAATGGTCACTTATGGTCCATACTGACCTATGAAATCATCATGTTTTCCCACATCCTTATCCCACACGGAGATATCCAAGGTCTTTTGTGCCAGATCGGTCAATGTAATATTGAATTGAAATACTTCATTGTAAACTGGATTCAGAGTTTTCTTCCTGGTTTTTGTCTTTGCTTTATGTTTCTTATCTGTCTCAGGACGGAGTGCCCTAAAAAAGGCATGTGGTCACATGCATGCAGCTGATCAGAGATTGCGCAATGGTCAAGAAGTGGCCACCAGCAGTGGGCATTGGTCAATGGCCATGTGGTCACATGTTTGCAGCTGGTCAGCGATTGCGCAATGGCCAGCAAACGACCACCAGTGACCATTGGTCAATGGCCATGAATTCTGCCTTACATTTTTATGTACGGATCAGAATAGCCATTCGGATCCATGCCCATCAATTGGGCGCAACGTACGATCTCCACGACCAGGCACTGTTTTTGAGGGTTGTACTGTAGCCCTAGCAATATTTTCCCTCGTTCATCCGCCAATTCATCGCCCTTCTCCATCTGAAATTGCGCAATTTGCATGATTGAATGCAGAGAATTCAAATTTCTTACAGGCATTTGCTTATCCAAGTACACATTGAACGCTTTCTCTCGACCAGGGGTCAATCTTTTCAATTGGACTCTAGTCTCGCCCAAAAAATCCGATCCGAATCGATCTTCATCCAATACAGTAAGACGCAGCGTTTTCTTTTGCCTATCTTCTTCTGTGACCCCGTAATAAACCAGTGTTTCGTTCCATTCTGGATTCAGCGATTTGTGAATAGTTCTTGTGCGTAATTTTGTTGACTGAAAAAGCGTCGTGTGATCAGATATTATGGTATAATCGGCTATGCTAGAGTTTCAGGTGAATTTTCATGAGTCTAGCATTTATGCATTCAAGTTGATCAGGATGATCAGCATGATTGATCACAGACATGTGGACATTGGTCACATGTGGATTTAGCATGGACTCTGGTCACAAGAGGATGCAGCATGGTTGATTATCCTGGTTAATCGACTGTGCAGCGTTTGCAGGAGGATGGTCCTACCTATGTGACTATCATACTGATCAAACCACGCGTTTAAGTTCTGTCACAATATGATGCAGCATGACTAATTATACCACTGTCCTACAGTAGGATACAGCATCAGATTTACACAGCTTGGATAGAATTATACCTTGAATTTATGAGATACCACCCCTGAAATCAATGATCGCATTCCCTTTCTCCCACTCCTCAATAAATTCAGATACAACTTCCTTTTTGCATCAACCCCCATAATTTCCCCCATTCTCAACTACTGGGATTAAATCTTAGCAATCATTCGAGCTAAATTTGATCCTTAGCTTACCTTCACTGCACCGGGTAATAAATGTAGTTTCGCATACGGATCAGAGAAACCATTGGAGTCCATCGATTTTAGACCCTTTTAAAACGTGTAATGCAATATTGGATTTGAAAGCTGAGAATAATGCGTCTTACTTTCGCTCGAATAATTAGTACAGTTAAATTCTGGTTGACAGAGTCGTATAGCAATGAGAATTCCAATGTGCCCAGGCTGCCTGGATGGAAAAACGAGGATTATTTGCATAGGAATTGTGTTTCAGGAAGTTGCGTGGAATAAGGTTTGCCAATTAGCGGGTCTCAGGGATCGTATGGCTGACAAGGGAAGCCTCATAGGTCTCATTTTGCTATTGAGTCCAAAATTGCAGGAAATATAGAGTCAACCATGTAGAATCCGAAAATCGCATTCTTAGCGGCTACATTTGCTTGGTCAGCTAGATAATGACCATCAAAGTGGACAACTGACCAATGTCAAATGGTCTGGTAGGCACATAAAATGAAAGCCTGTTCTTCAGTGATGCCAAATCTGTAAATAATTTTGGCAACGGCTGCACATTTTGCTAGATATTGGCCATTGTCCATTCTGATAATGGGTTTTTGGTGGTTTTTGGTCATTTTCTCGTCAGTGGTTACATTTAACTAAAAAATAAGGCGATATTCTGATTCAGGGTATTGTGCTCTCTCATTTGAGCCGCCTCTCGACCAGCCTGGATGCAATTCATGTGTCCACTTCAGTGGTCATTTACTGGTCACAGAGGCAAATGTAGCCGCTACAAATGATACCATCGCGTTCAGAATTAAATTCTCTACATTTCTGGATAAGTTTCATTCCAATACCAATATGACACTCAGGAGGCTTCCCTTGTGAGTACACAATCAGGGGCCGGGTTATGCAGTATGCCTACAGGGCAAACAGATATTCTGATCTTGCAATACCAGTTTGGACAGGTATACTGTAGGAAGAATTGCGTACTTTGTTCATCATCAGGTGAAGATAAATCGGGCGTCGTTGCTCTGGCAGCACTACTTCCGGACGCCGGTAAAGTCAAACTCATCCGATGCTTTTCGTCGTTCAACGATTCGCCCAGTGATATGCCCGATGACGATCCGTGCACCGCTTCTGATAAACGTCGAGAAGCCACTGCAGCGCCTGCCGTTTGCGCGTGTTCATTTTGCGGCGACTGATGGAATTGGGGCGTGGGCGGTTGCAATGCTTGGAGCAGTGTGGACGTTTGGTGACCACTGCTACCGCCGGACGGCGACGAAGGCATCAAGGACGCTGGTCGTGTCACGGAGTTGGATCTTTCAGAACGAACGACTGAAAACATGGATGATGTCACATTTCATGAATATCGGAAACTTGCAAGCGGATGGGACTGGACATCCGAGCTGGACCATGACCCATGATTTATTTATGGACTGCAACGTGATCTATTGGTGCTGATGTATATTCAAATATTGTGTCAACGTTCACACGTGTATGCGTGCCTATTGCACGCATCTCACCACAGCATCCTTGCATTTTTTGACCTGCATTTGTGCTCTCATAGTACCTCCACGAATGAAGCGGAACCCAGAAGCATGCAAGTACCAATTCTCAATTGAGACTGACCCCCGGAATCGATGGATTTCGAATCCGATGTATCCACCAACGTTTGGATCGTACCATCCACCGTTTCGTGAGTGCTGGAAGGCGTTTGTACCGATCCTCGTGGTGTGGATGGTAAACTCGGACTTCGTTCGCTGGTCGGACCACCGGCTTCCTCGTCGCTGCCCTCGCTGTTACTGCTACTCTCGGTGAATCGTCTGCATCTGGTCACAATGCGTTGAACTCCGCCGTGCCATTGGTGTTGCTGTTTGGACGCCGTAGCCGCAGCTGCGCTCGGAGCTGGCGGTCTCCTATTGGTATCGCTCCCGAAATCCTCATCACCGGAACTGCTGCTGTGTCTGCGTCCATTTCGGCGTGCCGAGCCAGCTGCTCTGGCACTGCTCGATCCATTGGCGCCTCTTTTGTTAGCTTCGATTTGAGCCCATCTGGGTTGCGGAGAATTGGCTCTGTATTCGCTGAAATCCGGAGTTTGTGGCAGCCGCCTTCGACTGCTTCCACTGTCCAGCCTTGTACGTTCAGGGGAATCACTTCCGGCTGGACTGGCGCTGCGTCTGTTCGAACGAGCGTTGCCTCCTGCCACCCAGTTCGGAGTCAGACTGCCTTCCAATTGATCATTTTCTGCACTGGCACCGCCACGTGACGCTGGAAGCACGAATTTGGGCAGGCCATGATAAAACCAGGCGCCTGATTTTTTCCACATCTGCAAAAGAATTGCTTTGGAATCAGTTAATTGCAGGCAATTGGCAATGACCTGGCTAACTCACCTCACGACTATCACTGCATATTTTACACAAAAATATCGATTGGCGATTAATATCGACTGTATCCACACCGCAATTCTTTTGACACACATACTGAAATCGATGATTTTAGCATACTGTAAGGTCATGTTTTTGACTCAGCTTGGACTTATGTGCAAGATGACTGTACTCACTTTCCTACAGTCATGGCACATAGCCGCATAACTTCTCGGTCCCAGTAATCCGAATTCAGCTCCGCATAGCATACATTGCGTTACACCATTCCCAGTGGCCACTCGTTTCATCCGATCAATCTTATCCACCAATTTCCTGAAATAGCCAAATCCACATTCATCATTCGAAGCCAGAAGAAAAAGTCCAATTCCGAAAAATGTGCTCAATCATGCATTCGAACAGGGCGAGTGCTTTTTAGCTTTTAGCTGCCCCCCATATTCAACAGGGGATTTGGAAAAGTAAGGAAATGAATAAAAACTCATTCACCGAAATTGAATACCGAATAAACATGCAGCCATTCTCTTTCGAAGCTCATGCAAGTGCATTATGACTTTTTTTAAAAGGGTTGACATACGGTTTATAATTTGGGCTTAAATGCGATTCCTGGCTATGTTTCCTCATCGAGTCAACCTGATGATTAGATTTCCGCTCATTTAATTGATTATCGCTATATTTCCTGTGCGGATCGGATTTAGCTTGATGTTGACGTTGGATAAAATGTCCATACTTCCTGTGCGAATCCTGAATTTGATGCGTGGGTGATCTCTGGTGATAAGGTACTGGCGAAGGCGTTCCGATTCTATACACTAATCCGCTACTGGATTTACATCGATTACGCATATCCAGAGGAGAGGATTGAGCCAATGGATGTGCGGATGATCTTCTTATGTCGTTGCATGATCCGGATAATGAATGAATATCGTGATTTTCCACTAATGAACGTCTGCGATCATTCGATCCGTGATTTGGATGTAAATATCCAGGTTCATCCGGGCATGGTGGAAGTAATCGTCTGCGTCTATTGACTACGGGTACTGTAGGGGAATACGGTTCACCTGTCACCGTTAATTGATCATGGCGATGATGAATAACTTGTCTTGAGTCAGGCACATGAATTGTCTCTGATGAATGTCGCAAAGACATTTTCTCAATTCAAATATGTGTGAATGGGGACAGATGATGAATACACGATAATAAAGGTGATCTGACCTTCCTTCTTGTCGAATATCGATCAGAAAGGGGTCACTGATCCAAGCCAATCCAGTTGCATTCAGGATCTGATCAGTTTTCCATACTGAATCAATCAATATCACTTAGAACCTGCCACTCCGATCATCCATGGCTTCATGCCCATCCGACCCAGTTCAAAACGAAAAGTACGAACCTTTCTCACAAATCGCCATATATGCTCGTATAAGTCTCGGAAAACAGTTTCCTTTCTTGTGCAGAAAAATTCAATGAAACGAGATCCTTGAGGGAAATGAACAGTGACAGTTTCTCGTCTCAGCCTTGAAATCCCAATCCAATAACACACTGGATATTGCTATCATTCGTTGCCCAACACCGACGTTTTTTCTTCTTCTGAGGGCTTTTTCTTTACGTTGAAAGCCCAGGGATCCAAGGCGCCTGGTGTCACGCTTCAACGACCGTTGCCAAAGCGAATATATATGGATAAAAAGGGGGAGAAAGACGAAAATGAATCCCTTTAAGCTAAGGGATTATTCCGCATTCGTATTGGGTTTCTTTAATTAAGAGCTACTAACATCCAAAGACCATTTCTTGGCATGATTGAATTTCGCCAATACTGGTGACATTTGAAAATGGAGACGGTTTTTGTCCTTATCATAAAACTAATGCACTTTCCATTGGGCCCTTTGTAATGTGTTTTTATCTATCGACACGAGCGAGCGAGAGGCTGATTTCAAAATACACGCATGGGGGTCAAGGGGATGAGAAAAAAGCGAGTAGCTAAGGCTTTCGGCTTGTCTTCGGCTTGATGAGAGACTGAATAAATGAACATATACGTAGGATGAAAAGAAAGACAGTCCATTATGCTTCGCTTGTTCTAAAAGAAGATCCCGCCCCTTGTGCTGTGTGAATGGACAAGCATGTACTATAAGAATCGATGAGGGAACTGCTCGTTTTGTTAACTTTCTACTAATTGAACCTTTATGGACACAAGCCGAGGCAAGGATGCTTGTGCCTTGTTGACAAGAATAATATTTCCACTCGACATATTATGGACAAGGTCTCATTTTGAAATCCATACTGACTGAATGGTACAATTGGATCCACGGATGTACAAACCTCGAATAATGAGGGATAAAATTAAGCCACGGTTCATATCAATTTTAGTGCCATGGGGGAGGCATTGCTTGGAGATGATATTTTCGAATTGCAGCTATGACAACGATGAGGAAATATAGCTAGGACTTTACTTATACTCATTCCCAATGGGAGCAACAGTATTTCCTGGTCCAGGCAAAATGATTGCACATAAAGTGATTCTAAACTATCACAGCAGAAATAGAGGCGATTTTCACAGGCGTGCTGTGCCACATGAAGTGCTTCATGCATATTAGCAAAATTGTAATCTGTGTTTCTACGAGTACATACCCGACTCTTTCCTGTTCCTGTTTTTCCATCTCTTCCGCCCTGGCTAGCACTCGTTTGATTTGTTCTAATTCCTGTTCCATCAATGGACCACTGGATGAGACTACGGTGGGCGAAGCGTAAGCCGGTGATCCCATAGAAGTTGATGTACCGCCATTCTCGTTGCCAACCGGACTCGATGCACTCGTGGTCCGAACTGACCAGCCGGTTTTTAGTCTTAAAAATATGCGGATTATTGATCAGCTAATTTGCAATTGGAAGTGTGAAATCTGCATTATCTTATGTGATTCTTGGTATGATATCTTTCTGAATTATATTTTAGCCTGATGAGTGATAACTGCACAGCTGCATTCACGGATTGCGTTTGAATGGCTTCATGATCTGCAGATCCATAAATGGATATTAGCAATTTTGGATAGCATGGAAGATATCACCAGATAACGCCAAAATCAGAATGCCTTCCCCATTTTATCTAACAGTAACACATGCAGCAATCAATAGATATTTTGATATCATGGTTATGATGGATGACACCACCCAGACAAAACTGTCATGTATTGCTAATGAAGATAATTTTCATATTGATGTCATATTTGTTTGTGTGTGTTATGACTGTCTCGTTTGGTGCCATTTAGATCTTGGATGTTGACGTAATAATCTATCAGTAGTAGCTATGTTCAGAACTGTTGAATGCGTATTTTGATAGCTGATCCAATTTTAGGAACAATGATGAACCGATCAGTTTTTAAATTCAACGCATGCCTTCATGAAACAAAATCACAATGCTAAGGTGAGATTGAAAATACAGAAGCAATCATCCGAAATATTCATGTTTTGAGCATAGTTGGATAGTGTAATTATCAAAAGATACGAAGTCAATTGAAGGGTACAGTGCAAAAAGTACGTAAGTCACATTTTTCCCATTTTGAGATATCCAGGTGTGAAGTTTTGATCTTATCGTGAAATCAAAAAATTAGTCCGGTGCAAATTTCTCCTTTTCCAATCGAGTTGTTATGATGTCTCCTTACGCTGCGTACCCTCAGTTTTCGTCAGAAGCATACGTTCCTCCAGTAGCTAACGAAAATGTTGATAAAGTAATAAAAGGAACCACGTCAGTGGCGGCCCCTGTTAACAGGAGATGAGTGGAGTGATAAATATAATGACCCCCTTGAATGATCGCCTCCGGGCATAGTAGGAGGGAGCAATAAAGAGATAAAATATAATCAATGTTAATCAGTTTTTTAATGGATACCAAAAATGGGCCTGGGTTTTTTAGAAGCTCATCCTGTGACTTTCTCGTTTACAGAAAAACTCGACCACAAGCTTACATAAATGATGCAACTACATCATGTTGTGCATATATTATATTCTAATACATTCTACATTCAAATCAGTGCCTAGTATAATGTCAGTATGGAAAATTCCATTTTGCTGTCCTATCTTTCGATGCTCCAGTAAAGAACCACAGCAAGCACAATTTATAATGACCAGATTCATAGCCCAAATTAGTACAAAATTTCGAATGCTATGCTTATCTTTTGATATCAGCATTTTGGTCTGCAACCAAATTAAAGTTATGGGATAAAAGTTCTAATTCATGATTCTAATCTATACTGGTAAATGTGAAAGTGTAGACCCTGCATCAAGCATAAATTGATATTATCCAATGTGATCTAGACCAAATCTTCAGAACGTATGGATGAATTCCCATACAAAATGATCAGATGCATAACTATGATATCAGAATAACCAGATGCAGCCTACATCTGCATTGTGTTCTGCATGTTGACACAAATGATCACCTGTTGCAAATAGAGCAAATTCCTTACTTGGCTCTCAAAGCCAGATGGCGATCGCTGGGACACACCCATCGGTTTTTGCTACCAGCCAATTCCCAGTCGTTCATGAGGCCTGTAGTGAAATGAAACGCATGTACATTTTGGTAGTGTTAAACAGAACTTTTACAGGAGCAGAAGTCGACGGAACCTCTCGACAAAAAGGAGGAGTGGGTTTCAACATGTGGCCATGAATTCCCTTCTTTCCCCTGACCACGTATAAGGATGATTGCGAATGTATGCTAGCTAACAACCGTGTGCTGCTCTCGACACACTTAGTAATCGCGCCTTTTGTAATCATACTAGCTATGTAGGCTTTTGATAAGAGCGGGCAAGGCAGGCACAGAGCGTAATCATCCTTTGGCGCTAGGAGACGATGACGACAACTAGTAGGGGTGCCTTTTTTCCCCACGAACAAGGAGGGAAAGTCTATAAATTCTACAACTGGAAATGAACGTATATTTGTGCTTAGCTAGTGGAAAAGCGGGAGGAGATGTGGCCGAAGCTATGGTGTGCAACGATAAATGTTCAATTCTAAAAACGGCCTTTTTCTACCCCCTTGTCATTATCTTTTATTCCATGTAGCCCTGCTCGGGAGTTTGAACTCATATCTTCTCGTATTGATCGTTAGTCCGTTCAAAAGGAGACGACAGTTCCTTCGAAGGAGCGTCAACGCATAGCTGAATTCAGTTGGGAGCATAAGAAAAGCGGAACAAAAAAAAAGAACCAAGAACCTTTCCCAAGGATGACAACTCGTTTTACAATGTTCAATTTTAACTAGGGACTCATTTTACATTCAATCAAGACAAGCCAAGCCTGGCTGGAGATGAGAAATTCGACCATTGCCAACTTCCTGACAAAACCAAACGAAATAATGATGCCTCCTTTTAACAAAACTAATATTTGCCTGCTCAAAGATATGGGGGGTCTGAAAATGGCATCATTCACTCTCGTGTCCATGATTGAGGAAAAATTCACTTTCGAAAGTGCTCTCGAAAAGTGAATGGCTAAGGTTTTTCTGTACCTAATAAGCTTTTCTCAAGAATCATTGACGCACATGCGGCGACTCGTTATAATGAAAAATACAAAAACGAAAAACATCGTTATATTAATTCTAAGGCGGCGGCTGGTTCAGTCACGGATAGGTAGACAACAAGTTTGATAAATTTGGATTGGCTATGTTTGTGCCATGAATATTCTTGATCATAAACAATGCACGACCATAAATATAGAATATGTGAAGCAAGGGGAAGTATCACAAGATTGCGCAATCTACAGTGTCTCATGATAATGCATATTTTGTAGTACAAAAATTTGCTCACATTGTTGCGTTCCGAAATTTTAAAACCGTTTAATCAAAGATGCCATCATACTCTCATGGAAAAGCTAAATAAAAATCATGTACTAAATGCCAGATGCGATCCATGTGCAATGATAAAAAATTAATCGATGAGGAATATTAGCATCTGGACTTTTCTCCGGGTTATTCTTTTGGGATGAGATTTTGGTGTGAAAACTGAAATCTGCTTCACATATGTCATGACAAGATGACCTAATTTGCGACCAGAATGCATAAATGGAATGTATGACAATTGACAAAAATATCTGCTGGCTTGCAGCATCAAGTGACACGCATAATTGCTGAGCATCATGTGACAAGATTTTTACACAAACAGTGAATTTCGATCAAAATTAGCTGATTATTACATTTGCCAATGCAATGCCAATACTGGCATTGCCCTAAATCGACCTTTTCGCAAAGATCAGTATCTCAAACATGCATATTTACATAAATTTCTGATGCAAATTGACAAACATACCTCGAAAATATAAGCATCAACAAATGGGAAGTAAGGGAGATTATAATTACATAACCCTTTCCAAGCATCCCGGAAGCGCCTTGGGTAAAATTCGTAAGCTAATACGCCTCGATTTTAATAAACTTCTCAGTCAAATCATATTTACATCACTCGAAAACCCCCGTTCCCAAAGCAGTGACCAATGGAAATACGAGATGGTGTTTTTAAATGAATGAAAATGTAAATAGGATCAAAATGTTATGACACCCGGGGGTGTGCAGATTCAAGGACGAAACCTTCAACACGACTACAACTACTAGTAAGAAGCTACATTGCTATTCAGTGAATAAGCTTCAATACCCAAAGACGGGGTCTTTTATAAGCGTTCTATCCAATGCTAGAACGAGGCCCCTTCGATCGGCCCTTGCGTTGCGTCGGTTCGGTCGGCTTGGCTAGGAAGAAGTGGGAAAACGGTAAAAAGCTTCCTCCTCTGTCGCCGTTCAGTAGCTAGCAGTATGCGTGGCTAAGAAAAAGCCTCGACCAGGACACGCGAACAGGCATATGCCTAGTAGTTAAGCCTCGGAAAGAAGGCTTGGCTTGTGACCATTTTAATCAAGCTTACATGAAAGTCGGCCGAAATACGTTCAGACAAGGGTGCCAATTTGGCATTCATCAAAGCAAATTTCCACATTGCGCACGCTAATTATCGATTACCATGTAAATAGAATTAAGAACAAAATGCATTCGATCAAATAACATTTGACCACCGTTTCCAGTTTAAAAAATGCATGGAATAGCAAAAGAATCCCGCTATGTGGAAAAGCGGTTGTAAAAAAAAACTCGATCAATCTCGCCGTATATGAAGCCAATTTGAAGATAAAATCTGCTCCTATGGCCGGGTGGGGAAAAAGAGAAATGTTGTACGCCTACGTTCTCTTTTGCTATTATGAGAACGCCGGGAAGCAATCTGAGAAAATGCTTGTACAGCTGGAGAAACGGTAGCTTTTTCCATCCAGAAACCGCCCTCATGTTGAGCAGCATTACGTGCACAATGAGTGAGTCCAGCTAATTGCTGCTTACGTCATCCAATTTATATAGTCTCTATGGAGGATTGCTCATGTCACTTGGGTATGGGTCATAATTTAATTACTGAGAAATTTGATTTCCTTGTATGGGATATATGATTTGTGAGTGGTCATTATGGAAATTGCACAGGCGTGTTATATAATGATTGTGATATTTGAAATCTGCTATACAACTGGTTCAGATAATTGATTTGTATCAGTGATTTCAAACATGGAAATTTGAGAAGTTCTAAAATATGGAGACAGATATAGGGTTTCAGTTCACTGGCCAAATTCAAGACCCTTTTGAAAAAATCTGGCTTAAACATATACGTGGGTACTTTTAATTAGGAAATTGATCCAAAAATGGCTTAACAAGATCCAGCAAAAGGTGGATACAGTATGATCAATTATGTAGCTAAATCATTAGCTAGCCTACTGTAGCCATCAACTATGGCCAGCACAAGAATCTGATGGAATTGATCAGCCAAACTAAAAGCCTGTGGACAAATCCACTCACCTGGCATGATTTTATATCAAAATCACAAAGCAATCCATCGATTCCAGTTCACTGAATGTGCAATAACCCAAAAAATAAGAATTTTCTCGCTTTCACAGTCACTTTTCAGCCATTGAATCCATAACAGAATTTAACGTCTAGTCGACTATAGCAGTCGACCGAGAATGCATCAGTAGGTGGTAGTATAATGTATAGAAGGCCAAATCACTGTCGCTAAAGCTAACAAGACCAAGCCGAAGGACCGTGCACGACTCCTTGGGTTGGTATACGTATATGGTAAATAGAGGGGGGAGCTTACGTAATACGATTCCAACGATGCTTGCTTTCACATTTCACGCTCAATGTAGGCGTACAGGAAAACCGTTAGCTTATATTGAAAACCCGAGACCAAGCATAAATGGCACGCCTTTCATCCACGCATGCTATGGAATCCCTGATGTTTTCTTCATTCGCTTCGAGCACAATAGGCTTGCATGATCCCCCGGATGGTATATTTCTAAAAAGCAGCCGGAGTGGAGAGAAAAAGCAAATAATAAATGGCAGAAACTGAAGGATTCTACCAAGTAATTCGGTACATGTCAACGTGTAAGATGGCCCTGAGGAGATGGAATCCAATCCTATGCTGTATGACCTAGTGACCTAACTAAACCAAATGTCATAAATGAAGAAAAATGGCACTGGTAGTCCTGGAGACCACTGGAAAATGTCAATACAGCGTGTGTGTAAGCTTAATTATATGGAGAAGATGCATGAGCACATGAAACACGAGTCTCGAGAGAATGCAACTCAATTGTCTTGGCACAAAGCCGACTTTTGAAGTCATACGCTTTTTATGCGTTTGGTAAATGACCTAGAAATTGAATCGCATAGCCAGAAGGTTTATATTGATTGCCTTATTTGGTATGCGAATTGCGAATACTTCCTCTGCTGCCATAGTGACAAAAATACTTTTGAATGGCCATTTTGGAAATCAGCCAAGATTTGGAAGTATACCGGGATTTGAATGTATTGATGCGATTGATAGTGATCATCTGATTGCTGCACAAAACCTGCGCCTGTAACCACAGTGATCATTGCTGCGTCTAATTATTTGAATAGTGGTTGTGGGCACTTTTTTCACGTTTATTGCCAAATTTGTTCATAGCATTTTTGACGTTTTGTGCCATCAATTTTGAATGCACATTTTATGGTGTTGGTCATAGTAGTTCCAGCCTCAGGTTCCACTTTCCATAACCAAAGACGAAAATAACAATTTTAATTGGCGCAACGCAGTGTCCAGACACATTATAGCTTGAGGGAATTGATGAAGGGGAAATCTAATAAGCCTTCTTCCACCCAAGTAGGCTGAACCATGAAATTACTTTAATCCAGAGAAATAAGCTCGGTTTGTTCAATCAAAACATGTATGCTATTACTAAGAAAATATTTTCGCAGAATAACTGTGCATAATATAAGGCCACTTGTTTCTGTCTCGAGATGTTTGCTCACCAACTGTGATTGCAATATTGTGAATTTAATATGAAAAGCGTGCAAAAGCACAGGATTCAATAAGATCAGATTTTGTAAAATTGCTTTTAACTGGGCAGCACGTCAGCCGAGTAGACATGGCTGGTTTTAGCTTGGCGATTGGTAAAGTATGCTGTACAATTCCATGTACAGGGTGCGGCAAAAGTTCTGATACAACTTTTCATCCTGTTTTCTCGATAACCATGAGGCAGGTCTCACGAGGAACCCTTTCCAAATGTCCCCTGCTATTGCAGCGAAATGTGGCTTAAATGATAGAGCTTACCTTGTTTTATATGGAATCTGTTGTTTATATCTG
>JAQIWJ010000850.1:0-15512 GCA_034695185.1 Discolaimus major
CCAGAGCTGAAATCGAAGATATTGCGCAATCGCGGCATTGCGCAATCTAGAGTATCGCGCAATCGCAGCATTGCGCAATTTAGCGCCAACACCTCGTATTCCCAAATCGTTCAAAATCACACGGGATTCTTGCAGCATACTTTTACGTTGCTCACGTCCATTCAGAAAATAGTACAAAGCAGTTATTACACCGTCATAACATCAAGATCAGCGTATCCAAAAATAGTAATCCATACTCTGCATCAAACACAACTATGCCTCATCCAAATTTGATATTTCCATAAAAATGATCTCGGATACTTGCTTATCCCTAATCTCCAGATGCTTCCTCATGTTTCAAAAAAAACAACCTATCCATATAAAAATAATATCCATTCATTTTTCGTTGCCATTACTGCACAGAACCCACGCTTACACATAGCTGCCTACATTGAAATCCTTTCATATTGCACCGTCGACGGCATATTCAAAAAATGTGCGAAATCCCAAATTAATGCTTATAGAAAAAGCGATTTTAGCGGCAGCCTCTATTACACAGTGAGAACATAATAATAAACCTGCTTCACCTTTGTTTGTAAACGTCGACGGTCCGTTCAAAAATAATCCAGTGCAGAGACGGTTCAATGGATATTGGCATGAGGATAGTGCTGCATGGTGCCATCCGAAACGGGTATATTTCCCATGTCCATCAAGGGTAAAGCTTCGTATTCGCCTGGTGTCATCGCAGTCTCGTTGAACATCATTCCCGGTAATCCGCTCCTAAAAGATTGCAAACTTTGGGAACGGTGCTTATTGACAACATGTGTGGACAAGACGTGGATTAACGTGGGTAGACCCCTAGGCCGAAAAATTTTGGAGAAAAATGCATGTCTAACCCCCTCCCCACCCAAAATTCAGGAACGTTGCGCAATTATTTGAATTTTTGCCGAAAATTGCGCAATTTTGACCAAATTTTTAAAAATTTGGGCGGGAAATTTCTCTCTCCCCTCCGACCTTGCGCATACATGATTGACAAGAGCCCCAGGTGGGACCATGATTTTCAAAAACTAACTTACATATAAGAAGCCGTATGATAAGCCGCCGATCCGAGTAAATCCATATGCGATGCATCCCTCGACTGTGGTGACATTGCTGACGAGACGGTCACCAAATTCGAATTGGGTCCACCGTTCGAATACATGGAACCGGATACTGATGTTTCGTTATTCAATTGTCGACGCATCTCGTCTGCATCTTGCTGGGTTTTAACCAACTTGCCTGCAAGCAAGAGGCGCGTCAAATATCGCGCAATAAGTGCATGAAAAAATACTTACTTTGCACTAATTCCAGCTGCCTTCTGGCTTCGCCCAAAGCCGAGAATAGATCCAACTTAATCCTGGTCTCGGCGGATAATGCCGATTCCAAATGGGCGTTCTTCTCTTGCATGACGGATAAAGCCGACATGAGAATATCCACGTTGTTCTGTTCTTTGAACGCCCGCAATGATCGAATTTCATTCTCCAAAAGCGTCACTTGCTCTTCGCGTTGTTGCAAATCGCGGCGTACTTGTTTCAATTGTTGATCCAATTCGCGGCGGCGTTGTTTGCACATTTCCGCACAATCGGTCCTGAAAAAGAACAATTCTTTAATTGCATTACATGAAGCTCCAAAATTATTCTTACTTTGCGCTCGAAACCGACGTTCTAGCGGCATCCTCGGCTTTCCTCTGCTTTCGTTCCTGTTGCAGTTGTTGTTCACTTTGCGATCGCATCTTCTGTTCGTCGGCCAATTTCTTCTCGATGGTGGCCATGTTCTGCTTATCCTGCTGACGAGAACGTACCAGATTTTGAATCCTGAAAAGAAAAGCTTGGTCATCTTCCTTCATTCGGGCCAGACTTCAACAGGCCACCACAGATACAGATTTGGCCAAAGCTCAGCCAATTTACGTACCTTGTTTGGAGTTGTTCATTATTCTGCCTCAATTGTTCCAGTTCGTTCTTGACGTTCTTATCAGAGACCGTAAAATCTTGTATTTGACCACGCAATTCCTGCTCCCGTACACGACTAGCTCGTAATTCCACTTTCAATTTGTCAATATCCGATTCCAAGCTGAAAATACGGGTGTCATTATTATGCATAGATTTGAACTGAATGCCCGTATGGAGCCTAAAATATGGTCCCATTCCCAGATTTCCAAAGTCGCTTACCTTAGATAGAGATCTTTATCTTGTACTTTCTCCTTCTGCTCCGACAACGGCTGAGGCGTATTTCGATCTTGTTGGGCGAATAAATTCTCCGACGGCGGCTGTTGTTGTTGATTCATCGAATACGCATTCAAATATCGCCGTTTGGATTTCTGTTTCCCGCCGCCAACGCCTTGACGTTTGGTTGTCGCAGTCGCGGCTGGAGGTATCACATTGCCACTGTCCCGACTATCCTTGCTGGCTCGACTTTCCTCGTCCGAATCGTTCAACGAAGACGCGTTCCACGTCGGACTCGAGCAAAGCGACGCCGCATTGCCGTTCGGAGTGTCCAGCGAATTCGGAACATTCGATGCGCCGAATAATTTGGCTTTGATAACGTCCAATATGGAATACGAATCCCATCCAACGTCTTGATCCGCTTCGGTCGCAACGTCGTCCTCTAGACCATCGTAAATACCGTCGGAGGAATTATGTCGGTTTTCAATTGGACTGGTGGACGACGAATAATTATCGAAATTTATGGATTTCTTTGGTATCATCGATGGGCTGTTGAAACCCTTGGACGCTGATCGAGAGGATGCATCGGATTGAATATACGATGATGACCGCGGCGAACTACTGTTCGCATTGCAAATGGCACCGTTCGAGATTACATCCTCCGATGGTTGATTGGTTAAATCTGAAAGAGATCACCGTAAGTTTGGGTGCTGGTGTTGGCACTGAATTACACAGCGCCAAACAGTGCGCATGCACCAAACCCAACAGAATACTTACACTTTTGCTTATCAGCATCCCCGTTGCAAAGCTGCTCAGCTGGGAGAGCTTCTGATAACAACTGCACATATCGTGCATTTATTCGAGCCACTTCCCGCTGCTTCCTCTGAAAAAAACGCTTAGTTAAGCACGCCACTTTAAAAATGACCAGCAACACAACACTTACCAATCTTAGCCTGTAGCTAACGTAGCTTTTCACACCGAATCCAAGCGTAATCATTGGATAACCGATGCTGAATTTCAGAAACCAGATTAGTCTATGGCGTATGTAAAAAAATATGCACTTACCAATGCGCTGCGAATGGCCGACAAAGATCCATCGTGAACGGCACCGATCTCAATTCCCGCAATCGAATGGAGGCTTCCACGTAGATGAATAGCAGCCACAGAGATACCGTTGGCACGCATATGCCTCGATCTGAAATATCCAGGCTCGTAAAATTCTCTGATAGCCACCTGGGCTGGTATTCTCAACTTTGCGATCAGGATTAGATCCGGATCGAGCAGTGTTGTAGCATAGGACGGATCAGATTTGGATCCTGATCCCTGAGATGAGAATACCGGCCCTAGGATTCAAATCATAAAAGAATCGATCGCTTCTTACCTGCATGCCAAACATACTGCACCCAAACGTAAGTGCTGGCGAGGAAGAATAACCATTGAACCGGTATGAATACGTAGCAAATCATATCCGATGTGACCGTGATGCAAACGAAGAATACAGAGAACGCCTACAAATAAAAAACACCTTAGATTAATAAGTTTTCAAAATTTGATAAACTTCTTACCGTTCCTTGATAACGAAACGAGTCGTACACGCTGCGCAGCAGCAACCAGAACATCCACAAATATTCGAAACGAACTTCTAATA
The DNA here is from genome assembly GCA_034695185.1 of Discolaimus major. NCBI lineage: Eukaryota > Metazoa > Nematoda > Enoplea > Dorylaimida > Qudsianematidae > Discolaimus > Discolaimus major. The sequence goes on from JAQIWJ010000850.1 coordinate 3,829, forward strand.
AAAAGTCCGCCATTATGACCGAAGCCCAGACCAAGAGGAGTTTCAAATAAATTAGACCGCTAAAAATAAAAGCTCAGATTATAAATAACATGTCACAAAAAGTGAACGCTTACTTTCCGCATAATCCGTCCGAGATTTTATTCCGTTTCAAAGGTCGACGCATTCTTGTACTACTATCCACGTTTCGTCGTTTCATATTTTTTTTTTAGCAATTTTCGACCATAAAATATTTAATGTCGCTAATTTATTGTAAAATCCCGATTTTAATATCAAAATTCAGGGAACTATGGATTCCCTTATCCTTCTCGATGTCGTCTCTGAAAAGAAGCCTTTTTAGAATACAGCCAGAATGAAAGAACTAGGTATCAAATTTCAATCGATTAAAGGAACTAGCTTTCCGACAATTTTAACGAGAAGTAAATTGCAGGGTTTTTAAAAACTATTTATGATTGATGGGGGACGAATTGTTGACAAGTTGGATAAATTTCGGCTGAAAGTTCATAGGCGCCAAACTAGAACTGTAGCTGTAACATTATGGCTCGAAAAGAACCCATCAAAACTGAAATTTGGCATTTGCCGACTTTTCATCTTCATGACGTCACAACGCAACACCCACCAATCACGGCTAACAAAGTAACCGTGATCTCGAGTGAAGTGAGGAACCCCTTACGTCAAAATTCGAATTGAAATATGTGAAAAGTACGGTTACAAAAGGCGGGAAGGCATACGGTAACCGCTGAAGCGTTGTCATCCAAAAGCCGTAATAATTGCTTATTTGTTAGCCGTGATAATTGTTGCGTTTCCTCATTTTCTGAATAAAATAAAAAGATAGAAAATTTGCCATTCATTTTACGTAATATATTGAAGCAAGTTAGTACTAACTTGGAATTATTCAACTTCGTTGTGTAATTTTGAAATTCGCTCATCATGCCGAAGAATAAAGGTAAGGGATTTAGTGATCACAAAATTTGGGGAAATAATTTTTTCCTAATTTTCAGGAAAAGGTGGTAAAAATCGTCGCAGAGGAAAGAACGAGAATGAAGCCGAGAAACGAGAATTAGTATTCAAAGAAGACGGACAAGGTAAGAATTGATTTTTTTGATGAGTCATAGCTCAGTCATGAAGATAATTAGGTCAATTGTGCTTTTTCTAAAAAGCACCTAATTATGATACATTGTAATTCACAATGTTCATGAAGCATTATTCATGAATAATATTGAGTAATGAAATTTCAAAGAGTGAATTTATCAACTGCATGATATAAAAAATTTATAAGGCATAGTGGCTAACAGGAAATCTATACTCTTGTACCCACCTCCGCATATATACTTGAAAACTTTTTTTAAAATTATACTTCCTTATTTTAGAATACGCTCAAGTTTTGAAAATGTTGGGCAACGGTCGATTACAAGCGTATTGTTTCGACGGTACGGTTCGGATGTGTCACATACGTGGAAAATTGAGGAAAAAGGTAAGCATTCGTATCATTTTTTTTCCCATAATTCTGATGGCACGCTGTATTTTCAGATCTGGATCAATACAGCCGATGTGATATTGATCGGTCTACGCGATTATCAAGACAAGAAAGCCGATGTGATTTTGAAATATAACGCGGACGAAGCTAGGAATTTAAAAACCTACGGCGAATTACCTGAGAATGGTAAGCAAATTTATAGTTTACTTACATTGCTATAGGCCCTGTCCTGATTGCGCAATTCTTGAATGGTATGCAATTTTATATCTCGCTTCTATAAGCCCCTAGGGGCCTGTCCCGATTGCGCAATTCTGGCGTGCTTTTCTGATTGCGCAATTCCTAATCGATGTCTTCTATTTCAGCCAAAATCAATGAAGGCGGTGAAGATGAAGATTTCGGTATCGAATTCGCGGATATGGGAATCAGCGAATTGGCAGTTTCGGAAGGCGAAGATGAAGAAATATCAGAAGATTCGGATAGTGAAACTAGCGATGATGAACCGGAGAAACCTGCGAAGAAGTGAGCTCGGTTGAATTTCTTTATTATTCACTGGTATCAAATGTTGGAATGGCTTTGCTACTGTGCATCTTTTTATTATTCCCTATTGCATTGTGGGGTTTAGGCGCCTGATCAATTTTTTATGTGATTAACGTTATTGGGATTAATATATCGGAATCTATCAGTGTGGTTTTTTTAAATTTGGACATGGTCGAATATTTTCTGAAGCATGAGATGAATATTTATTGATAGGCACATGGCCCCTTGGGGCCATGTGGGGCCAAGGCCCACATGACATACGCATGGGTGGTCCCTTCGAATGCATCCACATATTGCACGATTCATGTCGGCCAGATTTGTGATGTATGATTACAGATCATTGTAGTGTCTCTAGTTTCGGGTTACAACCGATTTTCACCCATTGCCTAGAGTATAGACGCTTTTTCCACTAAAAGTGCACGACTAGTCCTCCTATCTATCCTACCTGTACTTTGCGCATAGTAATGGTTAGTCGTAATGCGAGATTATACGCTTTCCGACAAACGCCAGAATACCTGAACTAGTCTCCATCCCAAAAGAGTGTTTGTTCGGCAAAACCGAAAATTTCACATTCGCCTGCACTGGCATGGTTGTCAACAAGGCGGTCGAGTCGGCGCCTAAACGTCCAGTATACATATACGGGAAGAGAGAGAGACGATATTTTGCCTAAACGCACTATTCACTCTCCAGACTAGGCCCGAAAACGGTCCTTGTTGCAAATTGTAATTTGACTACGCGGCGAATAACCATTTATGTTGGGATTTTACATTGCTTCATTTGGTTTTAGTGTGCGAGTAAAGTGAGTTATTGCGTGTTGATCACTGATCACTTTTCGTGATCAGTTCGATCTGGAGGGTGATCAGGTACTGATTAGACTGATCACATGCTGATCGATCGAATGGTGTGAAGGTTACGTTGCAAATCAGCGTGATTAAATCGGCCCTGATCAATCAATACTTCTGTTGAGATCAATTGCGCAATTTGATCCTTGCTTTCTTACCATGCTTTTGCATTGCTACAAATCTCAACTCAAAATTGACATGAATTGGGCATGCGGAATTGCGCAATTTGCTAATCAGCAGAATTATCAGCGTAATCAGTTACTTATGTCAATTGAAAGTTGGCACAAATTCTGCTCTGCATCATCATACGGACAAGGAAGTTTGTGCGACGTGACGTCAATGCACTTTTTTACTGTCCCGAAGGCTGAACAATTTGATTGCTCAAACATAACCTGAAGCAAGTTTAAAATTTGCCAGTTCTGATCAGGAGTAATTTGAATACTGAAATCAGCATGATTCTCGCCTATGGTGGATTTGCAAAATCTTGATAAAATTCCAGTTAATTGCCTCAATTCTATCATGTGTAATGTCTTGCAGCATAAATCCATTAGAATTACCATGGTCGATTATTCTATGCGCAATGCAGTACTTTCAGTACAGTGATTCCATTACAGTATGCCCCCATTTCAGCAGTCTTGAAAACCCCCCAGCACATGTGATTTTTCCACCAAGCACGGAATTCTTGTCTGTAATTTGATCACTTCAAATTGTCGTGCAAACTATCACTCGTTTGATTACCCAAAAAAACATTTTCCCAAGCATTATCTTTGCGATTGCCGAGAACACATTTTCGCATGCCCTGTACAGCCGAGGTGGGCGTTTCGAAAAAGCTGCTTTCAAATGCCCGCACTGATAAAAATGCCTATTCCCCTATTAGAACCTATATACGCCCATGTATTGTACATTCATAGCCAATTTACTGACGTCTTGACATTTTAGAATCACTTTTCTCACACACAGTGTTTAACCTTTTCAGGAGGAAAGAAAGGTGGCATTTCTAAAATTGGCCATCCCCTGCTTACGTCATTGGAGCAAAACATTTTGTGCAGTGCTAATTTGAAGAACATCAAGAAAAGGCATTGCAGCTTTATGTCTGTGTATGGAACGCCCATGCACACCCTGGAGATATAGGAGGAATATTATATTTGGAATGGGCTAATTAATTGTTGGCTGACATTACGTACATACATTTTGGAGGGAGGATAGCCTGAAATCGACACTGTTGGGGGGAAAAAACGTTGTCCATGTTTTGTGTCCAGAAAGGTTTGTACTCGTGTAGGCGGTGTATTTGCGTCACCGATTGGCAAAAACGTCCATCCCCTGACTGAATTGGAATAACTCCGGCGAGGGAGAGAGAAGGCCAAGCAGAAGAAAGCATCATCCGCCTACGCCTAGTATCAATTAGCCTAGCCCCCTCTCTTTCTCTGCCTGCCCATTCGGGGATAAACGTTCTCATTTTGATGACAGAACATTCGGAATCAATTCTAAAGACGTCCTTCTTCCATACTTGTTTAAACATTCCATTTTAAAACTAACCGATCACTCCGAAATCCACATTGCAGAGCTAATTCTGTTTACTACCGGATTAGTATAACTGATCGGTTAGTGATCGGTTCGATTAATCGATATACAATCATGATCTTGGCTAGTCCAGCATTGCATATTTGGAGCATGCTTATATTTTGGACGTTCAATCTCGGCACGCATTGTAAACCGTTGCAACAACAAAGCAACGATAGATTATCGGACGACGATATCTTGATCACCAATGTCTACGATGCTGATCAATTGAACGAAATGCCGTTGGCCGATTCGGACGTATCGATACAGAAGCTAACCAGGACTATGGACGCGTTGGCTCAATTCAAAGAAATGCTAAATAATCGTCTCGTATCCGGGGCGTCGCAAATTGATCAAGATTCGGATCTACAAAGGCGTAGTTATGTGGCTGAACAAAGAACATCCGCGCCTCATCACGGCCGAAGCAAAAGTCACAAGAGGAAGCATCATAAACCCACGTCCACTACCAGCGCACCGTCCACGCCCAATAGGCAATATCAACGGGAGCAACGTTCGCAAGATACTGCTGATTTGCAATCGAACACGTTTCAAATGCACGGATTCCAAATCAAAGCCAGATTGCAACCGGATCCGGCTCCATCTTCCAATAATGATCAGCACAGGCCGGTGGATCAAACCCCCGATCAAAGGTACATGACTGGTCGAACAACTGCGATGGATGAACAGCAATTGAGGGTATTGTCTGATTTACCGAATTCTGATTTTGGTAAGTTTGATCAGTGTTGCGATCGATTGAGGTTGGGATAGTGCATCAGTTTTATCAGTTTGGCTGGTCAGCATTAACTCATTGGCTACAGTATATCCTGTGATTTCTGACCCCTTTGAGAGAGAGTTTGTCCACTCTGGCTGGTCAGCATTAACATTTTACTCACTTGCATCATTTCTTGCTACGTAGCCCGCCTCCTGACCCCTTGCCCTCAGATCCAATGGCTCACATTGTTAATTTCTTTTCAGAATGCCCACGTTTACATGGCAAAGCGACACAAGTACTGTGCCCGAGCAGACGCAGGCACGGTTACCGAGTATGCATACCTGATACGGCATTGTGCAACGACAGAATCGATTGTCCGAATGGAGAAGACGAGGATCCGATCAATTGTTTATTTTATAAAACGGTACATACTGAAATACCATTTTTACTATACTAGAGCATACTGTATGTTTCAGACTATTCATCATTTCCGCCTTGTTGTTGACGCAGTGGTGGAATTGAGCGATCTTGTCAAGCAACAAGAAAGGCGGCGAAATTTGGACGAACTCTGAGAGTCGGTATTTTTGAAATTTCCTTGCTAATACGTAAGCTCATTATGAGTTTGTGCAAATTTCCATGGCATACAGTATGCCATCAGCAATAATGTCTTTTGATAAGACTTTTCGATTGCTGTTTTTTGTGATTTCTAGCGTGCAAGCCCCTTTTGCAAAGGGATAATCGCTTGATTTGCATTGCAAAATATGTTTCATTTCCTGCATGGAATAATCCTAATCCATATCCATACTATCCAAGTCATTTCTGGACTTCACTATCAGCTTCATTTTTATCAGCGCTGTGATTATGCTATTCTTTGATTAGTCTGTAGTTTTTTGTGATTATCCCTTTTTATGCCAAAGATGGAATGGTGATCTCATAATTAGCTGTGCTATGCTGTGCATTTAGAAATGGTGTGGTTTATCAGTATCTAATGTATTATGAGTAATATGCGGATAAAGTGATAGTAATAAATGGAGCCAGAGATATGTAAACATGAATATTGCCTCGCAAAATTCCAGCATGCCACCATCTCTGCAAGCGTGCTGGCATAAAAACTAAAGCACCGCAAATTATTCAACATGATTCTGCTGGACCATAGCTGCCAATGTCAACGAAAAAAACTGCTTCAGCATTGATGGTGGCCTGAATGCAATGCATGCGATATCAATGGCTCAATGGAAAAATTATTTCCTCGCTTTTGCCAGATTATAGCCGAATCCAAGGTCCAATAACATCGAACCCATAGGCACCCACCCACATTGCCTTGATGCCAGGCGACCACATGGCGCCTGTCTGTTGCCTGTTCCTTTTTTTCTGGTGATTGATGGTTTATGCTTTACAGCCTGGGCTTGGCTCTGGCTAGTTGCCAATGAATGTATAACCCCCCAGGCCTGTACTTTGAATCGTGTGGTGTAGTGGAGTAATTCGAGCATCATCCCTTTGGAAATCCCTTGCATTTACAATGAAAAAATGCAAATTTTGCGATTTATTGGGCATTGATTCAATCGAAAATACAGGCGGTATGGATGTTGAGAATAAACCCGAAACCCATGCTAAAATTCATCAAAGGCAATTGCAAATTATTGGACAGCATTTACCATTGGAAGAAATTATGGATAAATGTTTTGGTACTGTGAAAGAGAACGAATTGATTGAACAATGCTGTCTAAACAAAACTGTGAAAGAAGAGAACACTTCTGAAATGGTCAACATTCGTCCCAAAGTGGTGAAGAAGAATAAGAATTGTCCAATTTCAAGAGCCTGCTATGAAGTTTACGAAAAGCATGGTTGCCAAAAAACCATGATCTGCTCAGAATGCGGAAATGTATTGACAGTAAGATCTGATCGATTCGAAAGCAGGCGTCTCAAGAATCACGCTTGTAGTCATCTGGATAAGGATTTATTCGAATGTCGCTTTTGCGATCACAAGTGTTGTTATATTGGTTCCATAAATCTGCATCTACACAGCAAGCATAAATTGTCGTCTGTAAAGCAGAATTACATTGATCACATCAGCGATTATCAAGAGGATATTATCAATATGATCAAGCGTTGTTTCAATGATGCAACTTCCGAATCAGTCAGAAGACCACTGGTGATTCGGTAAGCCTTGTGAATTCTCCTGTCACTCCAGATCCAATCAGAATAGTGAAATTTCTGTAACATTGATTACAAAATAGACAGTAGTACTCATTGGACATGATACAGTGGACCCTTGTTATTGTCATTCTCAAAAATAGCAACTGTTGATACTATCAATGTCTTTGCTGGTCCCAAGGCTACAGTGACTGGATCTTGATAAGGAACACTTCTCATATTGTCACCAAAAAGTGGGACCCTTGGGGCTGATAATTCGAGATCTACTGTATCAGCATTTGACCAGGTCACATATTTTCAGAACCACTCCTTTCTCCACATTCTGTCGCCAATTACTTAGCGACCGGGATAAAAAGAAGAAAGTACCATGCTCAGTATGCGAAAAGGACCTAAGCTTATTCGAAGGCAACAGCACCGTTACAAAAGCCATCTTACAGCACGCTTGCAGTCATTTGAAAGAAAAGCCGTTTCAATGCAAGTTATGCGACAGCAGTGTTTCAGCAAAAAAGTATATGGTGTATCACTTGATGCATGTCCATAAACGCGATTACACCAGCGAAACTTGCGATGATTTATCAACGAAGTATCATGACGAAATCAAGGCCATGATAATAAGATGCTTTGGCAATGATGGCAATGATGGCGATCATCCGCAGATGAAACAGATGAAAACAGAGCGGTAGGACAAGACCTCATCGATGTGGGCAGATTGGTTCATTGATATCGATTTTTCAGGGCCGGATATCGATTGCGCAATTTATGCCATCAACTATTCGGTCGCAATCGCGCTCGAAAAAAGAAAATTCCATGCCTGAAATGCAAAGCTGAACTTACCCTAGGAGCGGTCAAATGTGGGCTGGGACATTTCCTTGATCATGCTCAAATTCACCTGGCCAAAGCAATGTTCGATTGCAAAATTTGTGGTCGTCCAAGCATCAGACGCGATGGCGCTGACAAACATTTGCGTAAAAAACACAAAATATTGAAGACAAAGGAAATGTACACTGATCGGACTGCTGATTTTGAACAGGAGCTAACCGATATGATGATTGCATGTTTTGGTCACAAGGATCAGAATTGATTGGATTGGGATCGATAATGCCTATGTTGTACCTTTTGTCATGATGTTTACTTTAGGTGTGTGTTGATGGCTTGTACAGTTTTTAAATTTCATATTGATATCTTGTACTATGATAATTCAATTATTGCGTTCATGTCTGTATGAAAACAAGTCTTGTATGAACAGCAATGATGCACTCCTTATCAGTTGTATTATATTACATGCCCAGCATCGGTTGCATAAATCGCAGGTTACTGTCAAAAATGCACCATGTAAAAAGTTCAGGGAAAACTTGTTTTCTTATCCTTACATAGACATAGCAATGACGATATATAACTATGAGAATGGCAAGTTTTTCAAAAGATAACCATTCTGCTTCTACTGGCGTTATCAAATTTTAAATATCAGGCATATTCTAAAAGTTGATCAAAATTATCGATTTTCGATGCCTAATCGATAGATTCTGACCACGCCAATCGGTATATATTCTGGGACCAATTGACATTCTGATTCTAAAAATCACATTCATTTCGTCGTCCGATCGATATCCAGGTATCTGATCAAGCTGATCAATTTCCATTGGTGATGTCACAGTTTGATTCTTGGATAATGCTGGTAAAAATAAGCTTGTAAAATTCCTTTTGAGTTTCATTTCCGAAGAAATTCATGTGGCTCCATACATCCCGTCTTTGCTCAGCCATGCTTTGGCATTCCAGGCACTCCAGCACGACAACCTGATTTTGAACTACAGACCTTATCAGTGATACATCTCTATGAAATATCTGATCTGGGGATATTTGAATACCAGCAATGATGGTTTGACTATTGTAGATAGGGTTGGTCTAGTATGTTGACAAGGTGACCGAGCGATAAGAAAGTGGTAGGTCCCTTGGACAGTGCCTGTTACAATGGCTGGTGAAATCCGCAATGTACTGCACATTTGGCCTTTACGAATTCCTTATCTGGAAGGTAGGGTTACGGAATATCTGGACAAAGCTGTGCGTGTTTCTGGAGATTGGAAAATTCACATTGAAAGCCATGAATAATTGCAAACTTTGTACTGGTTTGATTGGTACTCCTACTGAATCAGATGGAAATAATGATTCTTTGGAGATGGATAAACCCAAAATCCATGCGGCTATTCATCAACGACAATTGCAAATGATCACTGAACAGAAGTTATCACTGGAGGAAAATTCTGGAAAAATGCTTTGCTAAAGAAGATGCTCCTCTAGCGGGCAATGATTCAAAAATCAATTCGAAAAGAGTGAGATGCCCGATCTCCAAAGCTTGTCTTGAGATGTACAAAAAGAACGGTTGCAAAGATATCATGACATGCTGTGAATGCGGAAGGGATTTGAAAGTCAAAGGGCGCGACATTTGCTGCATCCGCCTCAAAGATCATGCATGTATGCATGTGGACAAAGATTTATTCGAATGCCGCATTTGTGAGTATAAAAGTCGCACTCAAGGCGCAATGTACTGTCATTTGGCCAACGTTCATAAATTATCTACTAACAGTAAGAATTACATCAATCATGTGAATGATCATCAGGCGGAAATAATTGCTACTGTCAAACGTTGTTTTGGAAAACAACCGAAATCGGAAGGGAAACAAGAAAACGTGGTTCAACCGACTAAATGGAATAAGATACGACCAACTGTCAAGTGCCCTATTTCCAAAGTTTGCTTTGAAGTTCACAAAAAACAAGGCCACAAAAGTGCCATGGATTGTTCAGTCTGCCGAACATCGTTGAAAGTGGTCACTCATGGTGGTTTATTCAACAGTCTCAGGGTGAAAAGTCACGCCTGTGTGCATTTGGACAAAGGCTTGATCCAGTGCCGCTTTTGCGATTACAAATGTTCTACGCAAGATGCAATTAGGATGCATTTGAATATAACGCATAAATTGTCAGGCGCAAAGCCGAACTATACTGATCACACAAGCGATTTTAAGCCTGAAATTATTACTATGATCAGGCGCTGTTTCGCCAAGTGCAACGATGGCCAGGAAAACGAGGTTTCTAGATCAGGACTCAAGGTCAAGCAAGAAGATACGGTTCCACGAATTGGAAAGATTATCCCGAAAAACACCAAAGGTTCTCCAGGCGCAAAGTCTGCAGTGGCGAAAGTATGCTTCAAGGTACACGAAAGTCAAGGTCGCAAGGCATGCACGACATGCTCAGAATGTGGCGGTACAATTGTGGTTATGAATAATGGTTACCTCGTAAGTGCATGCGTCAAGAATCATGCTCACATGCACATGGATGAAGACTTATTCGAATGTCGCTTCTGTGAATTCAAAAGTTCAGGTCGGTCCGCAATTAAGAGTCATTTGAACAAGAAGCATCATTTATCACAAGTCAACCAAAACTACATCGATCATACCAGCACGTTTCAAGCGGACATTATTGCTAAGATCAGAAGCTGCTTTGGAATGACGCAGGCGATTTTCACGACTTCCAAATCTCAAAGAAGATATGAAGCTATTTCGTAAGTAGCCGTTTTCCCATAACATTCATTGTCCAGTACACGCAGGCGTATCAGAGAATATGAGTTACTTCCTGAGAATTCACCCATTTTCAGAAGGGAAAATATGTGAAAATGAGGGCTGATCAATTTTCAAATGCTACCTGCATGGGTGAATGCACAGGGAAATTCACTGATAAGCAGTTGCATGCCAAGACATTCAATTTTGATCATTCAGCATCTTATCAGTTCTCATTATGATGCTCTTTCCAGATTTACAACGCCTTTTTCAACGTCATGTCGCAGGCTATTGAAGGGCAAAGATAAAACTTCAAAGGTGCCTTGTTTAATATGCGGAAAACAAATGGCCGTATTCACTAAAAATCAGCATCTGAAGGCAAAGCTGGTTCGTCACGCTTGCACTCATTTGGAGAAAAAGCCATTCATATGCAAACTTTGCGAATTTGTGGCTTCAAGAAGATGCGGACTGGCAATGCATCTGAAGAACGTTCATAAATGCGATTACAGCAGCGAGACTGTCAATGATTTATCACAAGAAATGAATGATGAGATCTTGAATATGGTCAAGTCCTGTTTTGGCAATGATCACGACCAATCAGCACAAAGGTAATTAGATCTGCTTTCTTTGATTACCCTAACTACTCTGGGTGTCATCGGTTATTCTAGTCATCTAAAAGAATCCTGTCTCAACTGGCACCTCCACAAAAAAATCGATTCTCCAATTGCTGCTTTCTTCAACATACCTAGTTATACACAGTAGTGTATTTTCAGGACTCCCCAGGACCGACTGAAGAAAACTTACAATCAATTGTTCGAGCATTGTAAAAGTACTGATAAAGTGGAATGCATGAAATG
>JAQIWJ010000851.1:0-15486 GCA_034695185.1 Discolaimus major
GCGCCAACTACAGTATGACTGTCTGAACTTCTTGAAAAATGGATTATATCTGAAAAATGACCATTGGTCAATTTTGACCACTGCATTGTGTCGGTTACAGTATGACTGCGCACATAATTTACGCTTATTAGAACCGAGATAAAAAATGATCAGAGGTCATTTCGATTCGTAAATTCAAAAGCCGAATTTTTTAAATTGAGCTATTCGTAATTTGTACTTTTTCCTTTTGATGCCAAAATAGGGGGGATGCATATCCCAATGGAAATGATTGATGAAGTTTCAGGAATAGTTTCTCAGGGGGATTTCGGTGTATCTTTTCTTCCGATGGGCGGGGAGGGGTCTGTGTATTTGAACATTTCGTACTCCTTTTTGGTAAGAAAAGCAAAAACGGATCTTCAAAGAGAGAGAGAATGCATACGTATTGATTCCCTATGGGGACTTTTGGGGATTGGAAGATTCAGAATCCGACTGTGGGTGGGACAAATTGCATTTATCGTTTAAGGTCCAGAAGACCATTGGCAAAAAACGGAAGCGTACAATGAAAGGAAATTTTAAGATGAACATACCACGCAGCATTTGTGGGGGGCAAATCCTAAGGCCTATGTTTTCAAAATGCGCCTTATCCATACAAAATGCTAATGCTAACATTTCATTAAATCAATTAGGTTTTTTTTCTTTCAGACCGAATTACGAGCATTAAGGGACGAGTTGAGTGAAGCCATTTCGGCCAAAGTAGCTTTGGAGAAAGAATCTCGGCAATTAATGCTGCAAGTGCACACGTTACAATGTCAAGTACATTCGAAAACGGCGCCTCATGAATCGGATATGATTAAGAAGAAATTAGTAAGCGCTGATAATTTGAATTTGCGCGTGCAGAAGTGATTTGGCATTTCAAATCACATTGCGCAATCTGCGCTTGTATGGTTTGGATCACAGATCCAACCCTTGGATTGCGCAATCCAAGGGGTGTGATCCAATTTGAATCACACCAATCCAAATTTGGACATGGCATCTTACGTACATGTGTACCAAATCTGAAGCAAAATATCCATTTCAGGAGCAAGATATTCAAAATTTTCGGCGCGAAATCATGCCACCGGCCAAATTGAAAGCTGAATCGGAACATTTGAAAAAAGAGAATCAATACCTCCGGAAATTCATCACGGCCTTACAAAACGAAGTCTACGGTGCCCGATTGGCAGCCAAATATTTGGATAAGGAGTTGGCTGGAAGGTGAGATTGTATATCTGGATCATGCTGATCCTGGATGTGTGATCCTGACAGGCTGATCCATGGGTCAGTCCTGATCCAGGTCTGGATCATCCTGATCCAGTAGTCTGGACCTAATCCATATATATTGGATATCTGGATCATGCTGATCCAGTATCTTTTATCCTGACAGGATGATCCAGATCTCCTGGATCATCCCTGGATTATCCTGATCGATTCGTCTGGATCTGATCGTTCACTGACCGCATCCGTTCTTTTCTAGGATCCAACAAATCCAACTGTTGAATCGAGAAATGCGTGGCGCCGAACACGATCGATTATGGAATCAATTGGAAGCCGAAATCCATTTGCACCGACACAAAACTGTGATACGCGCTTGTCGTGGTCGTGGGAAAACCAAGAATCTACCTGTACCCGACGGACATGTAAGCTAATTGGTCAGAATTTGGACCAAATATGACTAGCATGCACCGGATTTGCATATTTCAGGATGTCCAAACATTGCGCAGGAAGAAAGGCGTTGGTCAAATTCGAAAAATCATTCTGCATAAAGACGTTGACGAAGGATTGGGCATCTCGATTACTGTTAGTATCGATTCTGATCTTAAATGGGGGTACTGATCAATGATCATTTTTAGGGTGGCAGAGAACACGGTGTACCCATATTGATTTCGGATATCCATAAAGGACAACCGGCCGAAAGGTGTCGATCGTTGTACGTTGGCGATGCGATTTTGGCCGTGAATGGCATGGATTTGCGTCAAGCCAAACATGCGGATGCGGTGGATGTCTTATCCAAACAGGTAACGCATTTTGGCAATCCTATGGATCGCCGATCAAACGCATGATTTTTAGGAAGGCAAAATCGAATTGGAAGTGGTTTTCGTCACTCCGGACGAGGACAGCGATGATGATGCCCAAGTATTGGTCGAATCTGATGATGGAACTGAGTGAGTTTGTCAAATATTGCGCAATTCTTGATTGCGCAATCCTGAATTGCGCATGCAGCCATTCCAATGGCTGATCAATCGATAATTTCAGATTCCGCCTATACGATCACGTGAACGATGCCAAATTGAATAACGAGGAGAACGCCGCGTGTTGCGAACGCGGTCATTTGGAATATCCCGAAGACGGCGATCAGGTGTCAGTTGCCAATGGTCAAGTGCCTAATGGTGATACGACCGAAAATATCGATCATTCGGCAACGTATAATCACGAAGAATCCATCGGTCATTCGGCGGCTTGTTTGCAGCAAAATGGGAAACAAAAGGGTCAAATGATACAACGGTGAGCGGAATTTGAATTTTAAGCCGCAGCAATGGCACAAGGTCATTGCGTAAATTCGAAAATTTGAATTTTGGCACCGTTTTTGCATCGATCTGTTTTGAACTAATAACTCTGCACTAATCACATCTGAGAACACAAATATTGCGCAATCTTCAATCATATTGATTCTGACACATGCACTTATCACAGTGACTTTGATAAGACTGATCTCTATGCACTAACAGAGAACAACGACATTCATCCAATAATGCAATCGGTGGCGGTTACGGTAGCAGTCGGAATCTGCGATTAGCTCAACGTTGGAAATCGTATATTGGTTAATATTTACCATCTATAACATTGCACTTTCATATTCTAATCTTTCATGCACCGTTCCGTAGGTAAATTACAGTACGCCAAATTTAATCTTGATATTGTGAGCAATATTTTAAGTTTGCTTGAATCTTACTATCGATTCTGCATGATAAACAGCGATTGCGCAATGCATGAATTGGCTTTTTTGACATCTTTCGCCTGCAGAGCGATATCTGTGATTGCGCAATGCATGAAATCCCATTGAAATCCATTTTGCATGATTCCTGCATTATCAGTGTGCAAAAGCTTCTGTGATCATATCCGTGATCAGCGATGATAATCAATAATCGAAATTTTTTCATTTCAGCCTTGATGAATGCTCAAATGACGAGGCGGCATTGGACCAAGATACGTGCATCAGTGAACAACAGATCGATATCATCAATCGAGACGTGATCCCGAAATCAGAAGACCCGATCGGTGTCCAATTGGAAGAACAAATCGATCCGATCAGTCCATCGAATCAATATCCAATCGATATCGAAGAGAAACCATTGGATACGTCGAATCTACTTCCTGGATACGGAGAAGAACCAATACCTGAGCATCGATCGGAAGAAACTCTCCCGTTGGTCAACGATAGCGAATTATTGGCTGAACGTTTGAAAATCTTGAAACAGTCCACTTCGAATTCGGTCGGTTACTTATTACCAAGGAATATTCAACGTGAACAAAAGAAATACGGTGATCACAATTTGAATTATGATGATGAATCTTTGTTTCACTGTGATTTCTCTATCAAAAAGGTCTAATCGCGGGCACGGATTTCATGGTGGTTGGTCACAATGCTTTTATTGTACGATTTCTTTGGTGTGGGAAAATTTTTATTACGGATTGGTATGTTAAATGGATTAATTATATTGGATGTGGTTAATTTATTGATTCATCTGATTGAAAATATTATTGGAGCTGGACTGAATAGTGATTTTCTGCATGAAATTGTCAATGGAGAAATTTATTGACTAATTTTGCTCATGTTTATTTTCGGATTTCCGTGTAGCGGCGTCCCTTGCGGTTACAGTATCTTTCCCGCCTTTCTTTGCCATACTTTCCATTGAATGGTAATTTGAAGTTTGGTATAAGCATTTTCGAATTGTTGCGTTTTGGTGAAATTGTCTGCTAGAACGCGCGTAACATTATTTCACCCGAAAATTTCCCCAAAATCTCATAATTTTGTCTCTCTCTCTCTCTCTCTGTCTGCATTCCAAAATGGTCTTATCATTAGTTGATTATTGCCTGGTGGCTACTGCTGATTCGATCGAAAATGGATCTATTACCAATATTCATAATTTACCACCGAAATTGCGTCAGAAAGTATTGGATATGGTTCTTATGCATGGAACTATTGAAAAACCCAATTGTTTATCGGCATTGGGTTCGCCGGAATTTCTACACGGAATGAGCTTTTTGAATTTACAAATCGGAAGGGTCGACGACAGCGAGTATTTACTTCGCATTGCTAATTCCATGGCTACTGAATTACTGGATGGAGAAACGATTGGTTCTCAATTTTCGGAATTGAAACTGAATATATGTGGACGTACTGTATTGGGAAATCGTCATTTACGAGCGGCCGTTCAAGTAATTTCTCAATGCCCGAATTTATCATCGTTGGATTTCCGTTGGGTTGGCGAACCAGATTTGGAATACGAAGATTTAGAGTCGCCTGGATTATTGAATCGATTGCCAGATTTGGAACCGTGTCGTCAAATTATTGAGTACGTCACCAGCTTCTCATTGCGAAGATCGAAAGCGGTTTATGGAGGAATTATATTGACTAATGAAAAGCAATGCTGGAATTCAAACAATTGCAATCATTGAGTCTAAAGAACGTGAAAATCGATACCGTGGCATGGCTGGAATTGATCAACAGTTGTTGCGGAACTCTGGATACGTTACTCATCGATCGTTGTTTCATCGGACACCATCACCAGGATTCCGCCATCCCGTTTCCATTGCCACATTTGAAAACGTTGGATTTGAAACGACAGCCGCACTGTAGTCGATTTTTCGTCAAGACTTTATTGCATTGCCCAAAATTGGAACACGCCTCGTTGGAATTTTACGATAATGACACGAACAACTATCAGAGCTTATTGCCAATGATGGAATCAATTCAAAATAATCCATCGATCGACATGAAAATTCGCACGTTATTTAATCATAATGAGAACACTGATATCAACGACGCATTGGATGAAAGGTCAGGATTTAATGTCGTCAATAAATTCTCCGCGAATATTCATATCTTCGAAGTGGCCTTGTATAGAAAGTATTGGAGCATGAATTTGGCAAGGGCTATGGTCCATGGATTGAACGTGTGTCAGAATTTGACGGAGCTGGCGTTATATCAATTGGATCGTGACGATGGAATAGATTCGGCTTTGGCGGCTTTGTTTCGCGATCCAATACGGGCGATGAAACTGCGAGAAGTCACCTTATTAGAATGCAAATTCGGTGCTAATGTATACCAAGCATTGTTCGGGAACTGTTTGAATATGGACGAATTGAAGATTTGGAAATTGCCATTTATGAATGACGACCAGCTCATCGATTGGATTCATCGTGGTGCAAAGCCTCTGAAGCGTTTCAATGTCATTGGTTGCGAGAATATCTCCGATGAAGGTCTGATTCCTGTTATTATCAATTGTGGCCGATACCTGAAATGGTTTACCATCAGCCGGATGGCAGGCGTCACCGATCGCACCTGCTATGCGTTGGCCGACAATTGCCCGCTTTTGAATCCCATTCGCGTTCCTAATGGATTGAAGGAAATGATCAAATCGAAGATGATGAAAAAGACGCGTTGGATGGACTGATGATATGTTGAGGCCGGTTTTGTTTGATTGACATTTGATTTTCTTCTAAATGTACCTTTCATGATCATTTTTCTGTTCCATTCTTTCTGATGACTGGCGTACTGCATTTATTCCTTGAAGTATTAAATTGGCATGAGATCATTGACTTATTTTTGGCATATTTATGGGGAATTATTCCTTACTGTAATTCAAATTTCATTCTGTACCCAAATATTTCTGATACAGGTAATTTTCTTATCTGAGCTTATTCGCAAAGTCTTGATTTTTATCATAGGAGCCAAATTTTCAAATATCCAGCCATACTGTATTTTTGAAGGCAAATAACCAGGGCAGCACATTGTGCAACATGTGATAAGAAAACCTGGGCTAAATTGCTACAGTATGTCGTCCAATATTCATTGGAAAATACACAGTCATGATAATTCATCGGTTTGTAGCGTCCATGCCATTACCGTAGCTTTCCCGCCTTTTCCTACTATGCTGGCCACAGCTGTTGATTTGAAGTTTGTCATAAGCAGTCGATCCTTGATCATCATCCGCGATGTGCGCACGTAATCTTACTGTAACCGCTGTAATCGCCTGGAAATTTTGGTCGATTTCCAAAAATAAGCTTTAGAAAATCGAATTTTGATGTATAATTTATTTTCATGCCTCAAATACCTGTATAAATGAACGATCCTAATTGTCAACACGTGATTGAGAACGGTTTCTCTAATCAATTGCCGAATGGGAAACCGAAAGAAACGCCTCCGTTTCCATTCGCCCAACCGCCTGATCCTATGTCAAATGGTTGGGTGGATATTACTGAGAAATTTACGAATGCTGCCAAAAGTAAGATCGAAAATTAATGATATTTATGCAGAATATATGCGAAATTTTAGGTTTGCAATTGGGCGAATTGGTTCACGATGCAAGGTGAGCAAAAAAAGTTTGCAAGAATTTGCGAAATTTCTTGCAATTTATGCTACCTGCTGATTAGTTCAGCCTGATTTCTGTGTACAAAATTTTCAAGCTCTTTCATCAAAATATTATTGACAAATCCGTGGTTTTTTAGCTTCTCCTTATTCGAAGGAATGTCAGCGATCGAATTAATGGATCCTAAAATGGACGCTGGTATGCTTCAACGCAGTCATACGAAACCGGTGACGTTCGACGATGCTGTCGAGGTAACCTATCGATTGATCATATCGAATCAGATATCAGCCGATTCATTTTTCAGAATGGAATTCTAAAATTAGAGAACGTGCCTCGAATGGAGCAGATCGCAATTATGGATGCAACGATGGCCTGTGTGGTAAGCATTCGAATAGGTCAACAAAACGCAGGTTTGACCGACCTGAAATTTTTTTCAGCTGACCTGGTTGGAGGGTCATTCATTGGCGCAAACCGTGTTCACGAATTTATACATGCACCAACCGTTACGAATCGAAGATCGAACGTTGAAAGCGTACGTGATTGGTACGTTGAAATTGGTCGGCCTGTGTTCGCAGATTATTCGATCCGCTTCGGTTTTTGAAGAAGTAAATATTGAGCACTATTTCCCCTGGTGAATGGCAAAAAACGTCTCGTTTCAGGAAGATTTTCAATCAACGACATACGGATTCAATTTATGCACGGAAATCAGTGAGAATCGAGTCAGTGGAATGCTGAAAGAAGCGGACGATGACTGTCAGAAAGCGATCAGAGTAAGCATCACTTTCTACTTGCTCATAGCTGCAGTTACAGTAACCTCTGGTTTTCCAGGGTCTCAAAAACAACGCGACTAATGATGCTCAAGAAAACGTAAGTATTTTTCATCATGATTTTCTAAATCATGCAGTCCTGAAGTTTTAGATCGACCATTACGAAGCGGTATCAATTCGAGTCAGATTCCTGCGGAATTTGCTGATCGCTCTCATCGCCTTGACTGGAAAGGATGAGCAGAAATTTGCTGCTATTATGGTAAGGATTTGAATCATTGGCACGGCAGTGGGCTAAATTGCACTTTCATTTCAGGCAGGTTCAGCTCGAGTGCAAAACTTTCAAGAAGCTCAACGTGTCTTGGAACAATGCAAATCCCTAGTCGACAAAATCTCGACGACAGCCGCATTGGGAACGCCGTACAAGGATGAAGATGATGAAGGTAAGTGTCAGTCATATTTGTCAGGCAGAGCTTGTCCTGATCTGATTATTCCTTTCAGGGATGTACACGTTCTTGGCCTGTTTCGTGCCAAACGTCAATCAACGATTACTTCCACCCACGTTTCCGAGGAAAACGAAATTACTCAATCCAACTGCAACGTTCGATTATTTGCGACGGTTGGTGCAACAACTGTTGACGTGTTGCAATTTACTGGATCGAGTTGTATCATTCAATACAACACTGGTAAGCTGGCCCGCCGTTTGAATTTACACAAATCAGTAATCTTCTTTTTTCCAGGAATTCTTCAGAGAATTCAGTCGGAAAGACAATTGCCTGCTGTCCAGATCCGTACTTCAGGTAAGAAAAATGGCCAATACTGATACGGCCAACCGAGCAATTTCGATTTTAGGTGGCCTACAATATTCTCGTCGGAAAGGGATCTGGGAAGAATGTGTTCGAGGATGCGATCAAGGAAGCCATCCGAGATTTTATTCAACCGCCCGTGCTTCATCCAAAGTGAGTTCAGTTTGCATTGCGAATTTAGCGTATGATTAATTGCGCCTACATTTTTTAGATGCGCATTATTGAACGAACAGCATTGCAAGCAAACGTGGGACGATTTTGTGGCTTACTGCAGTCGTGTGCTATCCGATTTACTTCGATTATGCGGATACAATCGAGCACGCCAAAGGGATCGATTGGCGGTCGTTCTGGAGGATTTGGCGACTCTTCAGGAAGAGGTAAGAATTGATCTTTCTTTTATGTATGAATCTAAATGACTACATTTTAGGCCGACCGCGTGGACAGCATACTTCACACCGCGTTGAATCGATCCAATAATCCGGCAGCGGCATTGACTCGACATCATCTGGCCTGCTTGGGATCGTTCATACTCTACCATATTCTGGTGGCGATGTTGGATTATTTACTTCTCGGATTCGAATTGGAACTGTACTCCATGCACGAATACGCCTACATTTATTGGTACGCTCACGAATTCTTGTACAAATGGTTGATCAACGTCCTTCATAAAGCGGATAATTTCATCTACGATCAGGATCAGGCTGCCAGTAAGTTGAATCATTAATGGACCAAAAGCATATTGACAAGAGTGCCTGTTTCAGGCAAATTGGATAAGAAAGGCGAGAAGAAGAAGAAAGCAGTGAAAAAGAAGCCGCCGAAAATGCACAGATTGGAAATCGTGCATTTGCAATCGAAGCAGAAGTTATGCGAAGGATATTACAGGGTAAGCTGATGCCAATTTTAAAAATTTGCGTACTAATTGATAGTTTTTTTCCCAGATGATGCTTGGATTCTATGCGCTGAAACGTATTCGCCTTCCTTCATATGCTGGAAGCGACGAATATGATTGCGTACGATATGAGCATCGGCTGGCACCATTCGCTCATTTAACAACGCCACCAATGGTCGGATATAGTCAATTTTTGAATATCAGCAAGTAAGTTGCAAATGTGAAATTTGAAAATTGTGGCTATAACGTTGGTTTTTTAGCTTCAAAGAAGTCATCACAAGCGTCCCAGCGAGTCGATTATTCACAGAAGGTGCTCAATCGTTCGACGAAGCCAGGCTGAGTTTGGAGAATGTACCTTCGCCTGACGAGGCTGAGGTAAGAATGTATTACGATTAGAGATTACTGTAGCTGATGACTAGCCATTCTTTCAGAATACGATACTAACCCGAATTTGCAAAATGAACGTGGTCATTTTGCGTTTATTAGCCAGTGGACATCAGAGTGATGCAAAGGTAAGAATCGATTTTTTACACTTCGCCTGATCAATCGATCAGTCTTCTGATCGTGAAATAATGGAAACTCTCATTTCAGGAATGGCCAATCTTCGATTTTCAACTTCATTGCGATTTCCCGATTGTACGATTGAAATGATTTGGTGATCATTCGTAACAGAGTAACCTAGTTTCTGTACATGGCTTTTTCACCTCGCTTTTTCGCACACGCTGTTTATGTACCGTCTGCTCCGAAGTTATTTATATAATTGCGATTAACAATCAAAATGTACGCTTTTTCAAATATTGATTTTTCAAATATTATCATCGATCTCGCTTTGCTTCATGTAACGCATGGCCATGCATTCGTAGGCGGGCGTTTGAAAACCGAGATACAATTTATTGACGAACATGAAATTGCGCAATTGGACCAATCGATGGACATCGCCCGCGCCGAACACGCAAACGTCCCTGATATATTTCCCTTCGCATTTTGAATCTTGTCCATTCCATACGGAATAACGTAAATAATATTCGTCCAATACGTTAGCCGTATCCGCGGCTAATCCGAATCTCTGCTTATTCCAAACGGCGGTTTGCCAAAAATGTTCATCCGGATTCGCCGTGTCCGAAAGGTAAATCCAAAGTTTGATGGATTTCTCATCGTTGGCGAACCATTCGGCTAACGTTCGGTGCAAAGCCACAGCCAGATTCCCTTTCATTATGGTGGCATTATACGGCGTCTTTGATTTTCTCGCCTGCGTTCGTTGCACCGAATCGGGATTACCGAATCGATTATATTTCAATTTATATTTATACCTAACCCTGTTGGGAGAAGCCGGCCCGACCGTTTCGATCATGCTTCGATTTTTCCACGATCTCAATACTTTGATCAATTCATCGTTGGTCCGCAACGGGATATCCTGAGCGGATAAATTTATGAAATACGACCATTCGTTAAAACGGAGCAAATCTTTGAGACAATGAAGCGTGGCTCGGAGGATCCCGTTGGCGCCCCAAACCACTTGGTAATTCCTGCTGGATACGAAAACGTTGGGTAAACATCGGGCCAATTTCCTCATCTTGGCTTCTAATCCGCGGGATTTCCTATCCACGTGGATGCAGTAGACATTCTCAGGCCTGTAGATCATTCGCAACAGCCTCTCCACGTGATTCAAATCTTTATGAGCTAATATGGAATAGGCGATGGAGAAATTGGAATTCTTCAAACTCCTACGTTGCGTATAGGAAGGATATAAGGCTAAAAATCCATCGCATACGCTCAAATGTTCCAATAATTTCTTATCTTTCGGTTGGATATTGATTTTCGACGCCTCCGTCATCGAATGCTGATCACCGGCGTACAAAGCGTGGCAACATCGATCCATATGCGAACTTTTTATGACCGCTTCCAAAATGCCCGCACGTTTCTCCTGCGGCTGGAACGCTTGCGTGCATATGTTGAAATTCTGATCGGAAATATAATAGAATTTAAATTCTTGGCTTAAATCCGGATGAGGGGTCTTCTTCTGCGTAATCCATATGCAAATTGAACTGAACGATATTAGGAATATTAGTTGAGAGATGAATCGTTTTCTCATCAGTCTCATTCTTTTTGAGAATGGGAATCAATGACAAAAACTCAGTCCGTTGAATATGTGACAATATTCTTAGGCCAAGAATGGGTGCATGGATGCGTGAAGAAATTAGGTCACATTTAGGAGACCCACGCAATTTGGAACCGTAGGATAAAAATGAACTACTTTGAATAGGATTACGTTTAGTATGGGGAAAGTGATGAAAAAGAGGCCATGCCTTTTGACAAGAGGCTTAAAGGAGCAAAATATGCATCAGAAATTCTTCATTCAATCTTAATCATGCGTAAAATTTCTCCGCCTTTTCATGCAGAGCTTGAACATTTTTTCAATGAGAGAAGGCGTGTGCATGATTCTTGTAGTAATGCATATACTCTGGATGCTGAAACCAAAGAAAATGGGCAAATAAATGTGCCAAATATGAGCATGCATATGATAAAAAAAAAAGCGTTGCCTAATTTAAAATAATGGCACAGCAGAAGGTTCGTATTGCGCAATGTGCCTTGATGGGCTTCTTCAATGGAGAAATGGGTCAATATAGCTGAAGCATAAGCGTTATTCCAGACAAGGCGATTTTAAAGTGATCACAATTGATTACTGATATCCTAAATGGAGCAAAATGGACTTTCAATAATCTGATTAAATAAACATGGATTTTTGATGAGCTAAATGGAAAATAATGGATTTTTGGAGCGGCATGAATATGTAAAAACAATCAAAAGAACCAAGAACTATTCTTGTATAAAAACCTGTAGACACACTGATAAGCTCAAATCGTTAGTCGATAAGTATCAAAAATCTTCCAAACTCTCGATGATGATGACTTCTGTGGCAATTGGTATCGTTTTGGTCTGCATGTTCATGATGGTCATGGTTCAAGAGGGACCACCAAGGGTCCTGGCTCAGGAAGAAGAACAAGAGGAGAAAGAAAAGGGGTAAGCAAATACTCTACCTGACCTCTCACGCATAACCATTCAAATGATCCGTGGTTGTGGCGCACCAAATCCAGCGAAGCAGCTTCGGCTGATAAGCAGGCTGTACTCCTTACTATTGCCGATCTACCTTGAATGAAATAACTCTTATTATGCACATTTTTAGTGACTTCAAACAAAACCTACCACCAGGCCCCTGCCCCGGCCCAGGACCTGGTTGTTTCTCGTCCGAGTCAACAGTCCAAACCCATGCTGGTCAAAAACGCATGGACGAATTGCAATTGGGCGACAATGTCATGGATCTGAATTCGAATGGACAGCAATTTTGGACACCAGTCATCGCATTCTTGCGCAAGGATCCATCGCAGTTGGCCATTTTTAGGGAAATCACTGTTGCTGATAAATATATCATGCAGATCACACAAAACCATTTGATCTTTCGCCAGACATCCCGTGGGCAGCTGATCGATGTTCCGGCTGGAGAAATCCAAATCGGTCATAAGCTAATGCTACCAAATGGAACTGGTCGCGTGACCAAGATTGATGAAATCCAATTGAAAGACATCTACGTTCCATTGACCTCTTCAGGTTTGATACCTTTGCACTAATCTAATGTATTAATGCATGATTTTTCAGGATCCATAATGGTGAACGGTATTCGAGCCTCTTGTTTCACCACGATTGGAAATCCATCGGCCAACGTCAATGGTTGGATCGAACACGATTTCGTCCAACGCTACACCATGGCTCCTTTGCGTATGTTGGCCAATTTCATCCACGCCTACGCTCCGAAATGTTGGGTCGACTACCTTTTCCAGCCTGATCAAGATCAGAAGTTGTGGTACGCACGTCTGCTGATATCGTTAGGATCAGTGTTGTGAGAAAAATGATAATGCGCTTCCAATGATTGGGGTTGGGTTGGGTTTGGGCAAAAGTTGGAAGCTGCAATATTTTCTAGCATAATAAAATGCTCTGATGCAATGTGCATTTAATACTGCACATACAGTGCGCATCTGGCAACAATAATTGCTGCATTGCGCAATCGATATGATGCCTCTCCATCGATTGGTTATACTTTGATTCAGAAACCGATGTATTCAAAATCAATAATTGTGATCGAGTACATAAATTTTTATTTATAGTCGCATTTTTTAACCGTCGGCATTAAAAAAAGATACTGGCTCATTTTCATTGGTTGCTGACTGTGAGCCGGCTACAGTCTGCTACAGTCATTCTACCAGCGTACTTGGTTTTATACGCTTTATATGGGCAATATAATCCAAAAACTGATCCATAAGCATCCTTCTTAGTGTAACTAACCACGCTGAATACGATGGCGTCGTTTATTTTGACGAATAGTCAGTATCTACGAATTTGATCAGAACATCGATTTTTAAAATATCGATTTGTGGGTGATCATAGTATGATCAATCGTTAAAGCATCATTGGATACATTGGACAGCAGCCTAATTTGCTATCTGATCATCGATTTTCCAGTTAAATAAGAAAACTGAAAAATCATATTGTAATAGGTCAATGTTTTCCGATCAGGGGCTCGCCTTTTCGACTGTTTCCAATTATGTGCACGCAAAACCATCCAGGCCAATATGATCAATTGTAATTTCATAGGTGTAACATAGCCAAACAAGAAGTCAGTAATAAACTGACTTCAATAATAATTCATATATCTTGAACATTCTAATTTTTGGCTGCAAAACTTGCACTTCCTCTACATTGCAGTTTCTGCTATTGCTGGAATCCTGGATATTTCTGGTTGGCCATCATCGATTGACAATCTGCGTTGCATTCGCCTTTTCAACATTGCCACTATTGTTCTGACCTTTTGCCTGTACGATGTATGGACCATCATAATTATTACTGGTATCCCGACCGAATAACAGTTGCATAAAATCGTAAACGTAACCGTCATGTCGATGAGATACATGTTTTGACATATCGCCTGTCGCAATTCTTGGCAGTCGTCTCTTTCTTGACAAAAAGCGAATAAGCTATTGTAGGCTTGCATGGGTACCAGAACCAAACTGATGAATACTGGTGGCGTGAAGATTCTGATGGCGGATTTGAATATTGAATTGATAAAAGCCCTCCGATCAGTGACGTTGGTGCATTTTATCCCATACACAATGCGGAATATGATCATGGCCGAGATAAATACAACCAGAATTGGTATAATTTCCAATACGACCAGTATTGTGATATTGGTAAAATCATATCCATCTCGCCAAAGATCGAACACTTCCAATAAAGGATATCTGATGGATACTAAATCAGCCACGACCCACAGAAATACGCAAACACTGATGCATCGACGTTTTGGCATAATCAAATGATAGTGAAGTGGGGTGATAAAATAAATTAACATATTTATGCTGATAAGGATCGTGATATTCAAATGCACGACATAAAATAAACCATGGCTGAGAAAGTCCATCAGATAATTTTGGAAGATTATTTGGCCAGTGATGTTGGGTGGGTAACACAGCTTCAACTTTCTATCAGTCCAATCCTTTTCCAGTGTTTCGGCTACTACAGCTATTTGAAAAATCGATCTGATCATGGCCGCAAGTGATCCATTTACGATAAACCAAGCAATTTGTTTGGGTGGTGAACTGCGACCATGATGGCGAATAAATATGCACGAGATCATCAGCATGATCAAATTGAAAACCAATGCAAATACATAAATAGCCAATCTCCCAAATATTTTGAAGGTTGGGTGGCCTATCAGATCAGTCAATGGTTTGCAATCCCAACCGTTCATACTGTCGCTCACATTTCCATATGATCAATTGAATGCATCAATAACATTGGCAATATTCGATCCATTCAAGTTGTCTTGCATCCTGATACTTGAACTCGAATGTGCACCACTGATATAACGTTACGCTGAAAGATAGTCATCATTATTCCAAATACCATGGATTTAAACTGGATTCACATGATCCAATATTTTTCCAACATACAATAGCTAATTGAATCAAATTTAGGCCAAACATTGACCTTTACTCTCCCAAAAATCTGGATGAGCAGGAAGGATTTAGGCTCAGCCAGACCCAATGAAACACATTGCCAAACTTTTTGACAATATGCATACCAGTGCAAGCCGTATAAGAAGGTACAAGAGATTTCAGTGATTATTGGGGATATATTCGGCTATCATTTGGCCAAATTTTCATGGGGTTTGTTTGACTACTGATATTAGCAAAAAGTGCCCAGAATGAGAGATGGTTGATTCTCATGATTTCCACTAGGGTGAATTCTTACAACAGAGTAAGGAATCCACTTCTAAAATTTGCAGAAGATGCAAGTCAAGGCAGATTTGTGTGGGCAGTATCCATGCTTGTATCTTTTAAATGTCAATTTCTAATTCGATTCGAAGC